>JAODAL010030878.1:0-49290 GCA_025379985.1 Phyllomedusa bahiana | reverse complement strand
GGGCGCTTTAGCAGGACATTTTATGAGTGGGGGCGGGGAAAGGGGGAGTGGGTTTTTAGTGGATTCTCTGATGGCTAATTGGTGAGCACCTGAGAGGGTGTTTACCTAACATGATATAAAAGGAAGTGAGCTCAGACCACATGTGATCGGACCTCTAAGCCTTGATAAAGCCAGGTTAGCTGGCGAAACATGTCGGCGAGGTCAGATATGACGTTTTAAATTGTGATCTCTCACCTCTGTCTACAAGTGTCCCCTGCTGCAGACGGTGTCACAAGGGGGCCTTATTTGTTCTGTGTCTATGAGATTAGGACGACTGCCCAAGTAGTTGGCTTGGGATCCCTTACTGAAGCTAGTACTTGCTATAGATATAAGGCTCTCCTGTTTATAGGTGGGGTTACACCAGACTTGATGATAGAAAGGGAGTTATTCCCTCTTTCAGAAGCAAAAAGGGTTAAATGATGAGGTTAGAGAATCATGGATTTTAAATAGTGTGTATAGAGGTTAAGAGTTTAGATATAATAAAAGTTACGTTTTAGTGTTTAACAGATAAGAGAACTGATAGAGTTTAAGTTTGCCTATGGCAAAATAGTAAATATAGTGATCAAAAGTCACTCTTTGTTCTCTTGCGAGATTCCCAATTTTTTGGAGATTATATTGCCTAATATGTAGCACGTATCCAGTTTACTGTTGTGGATGTTAATTCCAGCTTCTCCAGCCCTGTTTTGGGTGTAAGGAATGAAGGTGTTGTTCCTCTCCCATAGACTTTAATGGTCATCGGCGATAATCTATTATCGACTATCGGAAATCGTCTTGATAATTGACAATATCGACTATCGACCCGATGACGATAGTCGACGTAATCGCTCATCACTACTGATGACATCAAATCATCACCTAATGTCCGACCTTTTCGAAAGATGAATCTAGGTCTCTGTATAAATAGACTGCCAATACTTTCATCACTTTTCAATATTTTCCAATTCTTATTTATTGCTTTTTTGACCAAAAATGCAAGTTGGTCATACTTCATAATGAAGAACAGTCTATCATCTTTCTTTTGATTCCTTTGTTTTACCCTTAGCAAATCATCTGTAGGTATTTCTAAGATCTCTTTGCCTACTTTTCTAGTTCTAACCTTTCATAACCTCTCTGGACAAATTTCATGATCAAATTATTCATCGCTACAATGTAGCCGGCATCTGAAGAACATATTCGTCTGGCACGGACGAATTGTCCTCTCGGTATCCCTCTAAACACCTGAAGAGAATGAAAACTTGCCTTGTGCAACACATTGTTGCGATCAACTTGTTTAGAAAACAATGATGTCTCAAATACTGCATCTTTCTTATGTACTTCTACATCTAAGTACTGTATAACTTTTTCATTTTTGTCCATTGTAAATTTAATTAAAGGTACTTGTTGGTTTAAAAATTAAAAAAAAAACCTTAAGATCTTCATCTGTGCCTCTCCAGAACAATACAATATCATCTACATATCTCATACATTTGACTATGTATTGATTGAAACAAGACCCAAATACAAAATTATTTTCAAAATGCACCATGTATAGATTTGCAAAAATTGGAGCGACAGGGGACCCCGTCGAGGTCCCCTGTCGCTGCAAGTAAAGCTGAGATCCAAAACAGAAGTAATTTCTTGTTAACACTATTTCAAGTATCATCATCAAAAACGCAACAGTAGAATTATAAAGTGTATGGTCCTCACTATGGCACGGCCGGTTGTCTGAGCAGCTCCTTGCTACCTGATGGCATTTACAGGATTTTTAGGAAATACCTAAAATGGTTCATGCTATATGTGAAAATCTATGATAAAATATTGAGAGAAAATTACCTGATTCAGAAGTTGTATATGGGTGGATCAATAGGCACAAAAGGGTCACACCAGGTACTAAAAGAAAAGGTTTGCATACTTTTACCACTAAAGATGTGTAATATTAGATAATTTAAGTCAATAAATAAATTACTAAATGTAATATTCTTGACTCAATTTGGTTCTCCTTATTTATTATTTGGACTTCTGTGAAAACCTGATGTAGTTTTAAGTTTAATTTATGCAGAAAAATTGAAAATTCTGAAGAGTTCACAATCTTTCAAATATCACTGTACATCAATAAAAAACACAAATTTTATAGTCATAAAATGTGGTGGCACACAATGATTTTTTTTTCTATAAAACATAGTTTTATTATTTGAAAGTATTAAATGTAAAAATTACTGTCACGGCGCTCGGCGCCGCGGCTCGCCGCGGCCGTACCCCTGCGCTTACGGGGTCCGGCGCGGGTGCCGCGGCTGCACGCAGCCGTTGTCCTTCTGCTTTTGGGCCCGGGGAAAAACCCCGTACTCACCAGCCCCCGCTCCTGTGTCCAGCTTGACAGCCGCCGCGCGCGTACCCGTTGCTTAAGGCGCGCGCCCGACGGTTGGTCTGGATTTAAAGGGCCAGCGCGCCGTTAATTGGTTATTGACGGCCGCTGGTCCTATATAAGGTATACGCCCCCAGCACTCTCTGCCAGTTTGTTGGTGTGCTTACCGTGTGTCTAGAGTTATTGCAGTTCTGTCCGTGTACCAGTCCACCTGCTTACGTTTCCTGACCTTGCCTGTTTGCCGCCTGCCCTGACCGTCTGCCTGTCTCTGACCATGAACCTCTGCCGCCTGCCCGGGCCTTTTTGCCCGTCACGACTACGTTCTGGATTACGTCTTTGTACCCGCTGTACCCCGGGCCCCATCGCAAGCAAGTCACGTCAGGGTAACGACCTGGTAGCCCTCACGCCGCAGCAAAGTCCATCCCGCTTTGTGGCGGGCTCTGGTGAAAACCGGAGGCTACTTAGACTTAGCTTAGCTGAGCTATCATCGCTTGCGTTGGCCCAGCGAATCCACTCCTGTGTTACAATTACTAATGCTATCGTCACTTTCGGCAATGTCCTACGAGTATAGAATAAAGGTAACATGCTTCTTCCCGATAAATTATATGTACCCTAAAATGGTGCCATTGAAAAATTATTTCTACATCAAAAAACAAGCCCTCTTATACCTACATGGATAGGAAAAATAAAAAGTAATGGATTTTTGAATGTAATAATGAAAATATGAAAAAAATGAATTAGTTATTAAATCCCAAATGGACCTGATCATTAAAGGGTTATTAACATTTAATTTTAATTTATTAGATATCTTCAGTAATACTCTGCAAACAGTATTGCAACATATTACTGAAAAGAGCAAATGATTACAAGTCAAGTAGAGGAATTAAAAAATGTAAAAGAATATCAAACAAATTAATTAAAATGCCTGTGTAAAAGTATTAAAATTCTCACTCCCAACACAAAGTTTTATTATGTAAAAAAATTTAAATAATAAAAAGTACAAATAACTATTACACATAATTCTTTAACATGTATTATGAAATTAAATTGTGTTGTTATCCATCAAGATGAACACAGTAAAAATACACAGAAATGAGTAGTTGTTTTTTTAGTTCACCCTGACTTCCAAAAACTGTAGTAAAAAGAAATGTAAAAGTCTCCCATCCCACACAATAATACGTATAAAAACTAAAAGTCATCCTATTTTAAAAAAGACTGTCATTTTATTTACCCTCCTTCACCCCAAGTTAAGGTACAGAATTTATAATACTATAGGCGACATGTATGATCAGGTTTTTCACCCTTTTATGGTGTAAAATGTGCCTAAGTGAGCAGTCCATGATGTCTAATGCACCTAATGAATGTGTTGTGAATGAATGTGTTGTTCATAAGACTCAACACTTTCTAATGCTTCTAAAATGAGGGGCTTTTTGGGGGCATTCTGGGGCCCGTCGCACCACCAGGTATTACTAGACACATATATGAATGTGGTTCAGCAAAACTAGGTGCATTACTGCTCGAACAGGCAGACCTATTTCAATGGGGTGTGCCTGAACCTGAGGAGTCGAAATGGAGCTAGATTTGCTGTTAGGGCAAAAAATGTCCCTTATTTCTCAACTTACACCAGTGCAATAATAAAAAATATTTTATGATAATTATCAAACTATATATTAATAAAAAATTGTATCTTATAAAATTAATATAAAATTATATGATATCACGAAAAGTTTTACATTAAACAACCCACTGATGTTGTTGTTCAGATTTTACAATTTTTACTAAATTACATTTGAAATTATTTTTGCTGCTCTCACTTTTTATTCTACATACGGGAAGAGCCAGCACTGCACATCTATGATCCACCAAGCAAGATCAGTACCATAGTTCTATTCATTGACATGCTATTCTAATGACTTATTTCCAGCCTGTCTATAGCCCTTATACATATACAGTTTCATAATGTGCCAAACGCATAGGTGAGGGTTTCAAGACTTTAGCATAAATTTTTGAACACACAAAAACCCTTTCCAACTTTCAGGCTTATTATACACTGAAAATGAGACTCGACAATTCACTTAGAAGTGCCTTCCTTCATACATGTTTCCCTATATGGTAAACAGTGAAAGTTGTTGTTTTCCATAGCTCCCTGCCCCCCAAAAAACTGAAATAAAGTTTAATTCATTTTTTGTATCTATGCACTAGAAAGCATATATTAAATAGATACACTCATATTTGGCTTTCACTAGAACAATACCTTATATTGCAGATAGAAGATTGTTTCATAGAAAATTTATATAAGGGAATTTATATTTTATAGAGGTACAATTTATTATTAGGATAACATTATGCTTTCGTGGCGAACTTGAAACATATCCTATACCCACCACTGAGTGCTTGAGTCAGCTTTCTCATTCTGAAATCAACTACTGGTTGTAACCAAGAATATTAACTACTGAGGAAGAAAATATATAACACAACCCATACATTGTACATTTTCATGAGGGAAAGTGAGTTTAATGAATTTTCATATCAACATACATAAGATGTTTGGAGAGGTTCATCCATCAATGTCACTGTTTAATCAAATACATAACTTGAATGCGTTAATAAATAATCATATCTCTCTGCAGAAGAGGAAGCGACTAATGAAAGTGCTTATTTTCCCCTCAATGAAAAGGGCCCAAATTTTCCAACAGCAATAAAGGTACATTAAACCAAAAGATCAAAATACTATGAAGGCACACAGAGATTTTTATGGGGAATTTACGGTACAAGCACCAAATACCCTTTTTTGTCTTATTATTTGTTTTCTCTCTACAATATTTTGCTTTAAACATGTAGGGAAAGGTAAAAGAAGGCTATTACCAAATATGCTGCTGTTCTGATTTTATTTTGTTTAGGAGATAAAGATTTTATCTACTGCTAGTGTACACAAGTTTCTCTTGGTTTCCAACCACCTCTCCCTGCTCTTTTTCTTATCTGATTGCTCCAAGCTGCTGTCCGACCTTGTTAAGTCACTCCCTAGACTAACCCTTAGAGCTCTGTAGCTTTGTGCACTACAGATCATAAACCTTCATGTCAATGTTACAAGAATAACTAGGAAATAGCAGAGCTGATATGTCAATCACTGCTGTAGAACCACCCACAGGCAGACCAGGAAGTGGGAATCTGAAACTGGCTGTGTCTCTGTGAAACAGCATGGTGAGACAACACTTTTAAATGATCCTGTTTTACTGTCTTTAACACACTTTTAGTTTAAAATTTAAATTCACATTAAGAATGGTTAGTAATTTATATGATCTCTTAGATAAATACAAATAGGAAATTTTATATAAAATTTAAGACAAATCTTCCCATTATTTTCTGATTTGATAAATATGCCCTATGTAAAGCTCCAAAAACTGGCTTCCTTGAAAATAATTTTAATCTTTTATTTCCATTGGCATTTTGCCCCTCAAAGGCAAAGGATAGGTATAAAGTGAGAAATGATGGATATGGGTAATAATATGCTTCATTAGGGTTCATATAATTCCTTTAGTCTGGTTTGTTCTTTGTTTTTCTTTGTTTTTGTAGACCCAGATCTAAAACTTTAAAATATTTGACTTAGAAGTATTATAATTTTCATAAAGATAGTAACCACTTTTAAACATTAACAAACTAGAAACAGATGAGCGAACAGTAAAATGTTCGAGTTCGAATCGAACATTGAACAGTAGTGGTGTTTGGTTTGAGGTTTGATTTGAACTCGAATTAGAACCCGAACCCCATTAAAGTCAATGGGAGAAGATGTTCGGGTTAATTTTTATACCTATACAGGTAAGGAGAAGCTGTAATTACAACTTTGTACATTGGGGGGGGGGGGGGGGGGGTTATGTACATGTACATGTAAAATGGGTTGCAGCAAGAACTTCCAAAGGGGGAAAAGGAGTTCATCTGGCAGGGACGTAGTTATAGGGGCTGCAGCGGTAGCAGCCACTACGGGGCGCTGCATCCTGAAGGGGGCTAAAAGCCCCTTTGACACATAAGAAGACACCGGTATTGGAAATGGCACATGGTAACTGGTAGGGGTGCCAATAGGGTAGTACCCCTGTCAGGGACCCTAATCAAAAAGATACCCACTGATATGTTAAAAAATGGGAACTAGTAATAGGTGGGGGCCCCATTTGATTTGATTTGGTCTGAAACGGTTAATAGATGACTGATGGCAGTCTTGGAACCAGGGACCCCATTTCACTTTTTGCACCAGGGCCCAAAAAATTGAACTTACGCCTCTGCAGGCTGGACTGGATTAGACGGCGAGAACATGCCAATGGAGAACATGGAGGTTCCGGTTTGACAAGATTAGGCAGCAGTATCATTGGTGGCAGCAAGAACATGCCAATGCATCGAGGTTCAGGATAACATAACTTAGTACATTTGGTGGTAGTACAGGTGAAGGAATTTAAAAAATAAAGATTTGCAGGGCTAAATAGAGGAGGAGTAAGAGGTGTATGCAGTGCACATCAAGTTCATACAGGTGCATATTTCAAAATAAATTCAGCCATAAGACTTGTAAATCTAGCTGTTGGCAGCATTAGAATACAATTTGTAGAAGTAGCAAGCTCAGGAACTACAGACATGAGATGCAGTGTAGTTAAAATGTATATTTTACATCATCATCGGCAACTAGGGAAACAAAATGGTCAGAGATCCACGCTTGATTCATTTTTATAAATGACAAACAATTCACATTGTCAGGGAAAGACAGATATGTTTGTCAGTTATCACCCCGCCAACTGTGCTGAATGTGGATTCCAAAATAATGCTGGCTGCTGGGCAGGATAAAACTTCTATGGCATGTCGAACAGGCTCAGGCCATTCATCCAGTTTGGACACCCAGAAGTTGAATGGGTTCATACTAAGTCCAAAAACATTGATGTTTAGCCACATGTAGTTATGGACCATGGCCTTAAGGTGGTCTCTGTGTGTCTAAATGCTGCCCTGCCTTGCAGATGTTGGAGAGGTGGTAAAAATCTATTGTCAAATGTCACCCAGTAGGGTTCTACCACACTGCCTGCTGCGGCTATTTGCCATTCTACTGCTGCCACGTTGCTGGTGTTGTTCCTGTCCCAAACTCAATGGAGAGAGTAGTGGATCCACTGGTCACCGCAGGGAGTTGGCGTAGCCCACGCCGAGGAGCGGAGTCTAAGCGGCCGCGTCTTCATCGGCGCCCGCCGCAAAGCAGGAAGGACTTAGCTGCAGGGTAACCCCCAGGTCGCTACCCTCGACATAAGCCCCAGCGGTGACAGCCGAAGGGGTATGCATGGATCAGGCCGGAACACAGAGAGGCACCACAGGATGACTGGCAGGCGAGGTTGGAACGAAGTCATCAGAAGAGATAGGCAGGAAGCAAACGGATGCAGAGTATGGCAGAAACGTAGGACTGACATAAGCCATAGACAGGAACCACACGCAAAGTAAGGACACCAACAGCTGGGCACAGAGAGCAGGAAGTGGCGCCCCTAAGAAGCTCCTGCAGGAATGGGATTGGAGGAGCAATATTACCTGATGCGCGCTGGCCCTTTAAATGCAGGGAACTGACGTGCGCGTGCCCCTAGTGGGGAGTAAGATGCCGAGGTGCGCACCTGCTGAGGAGGAAGCATGACAGGAGCAGGTGAGCAAACAGCTGCCCTGGGCGCAGCGCGGGAATAAGCAGCAGCCAGGTTAGGGACATGCTTGCGGCCTGGGAGTCGGACCGCAGCACGAGCCATTACAGTTCCACTGTGACATTACAATATGAAGATGCAAAAGATATCTCGAGTTAGTCAAAATCCTGCATTCTATTGTCAATCTCTGAGGGTGGAAGTAAATTGCTCACTTTTATCTTGCAATGTAGATCAAGGAGGGTGGCCAACCAGTAATCGCTGTTCATATTTATTGCCTTGATGCATGGATCCTGTTGCAGGTAATATAGAATCCAAGCACTCATGTGTGAGATGCTGCTGGGATCTCTCAAGCATTGGAGTCGAGGAGCACTAACGGGATATTCCACCTCTTCCTCCTCCTCCTCCTGTAGTCTGTGCCAACCTTTTACCACTGAAGGGTAATCAGTACCGGTGGTGTCCACCCCTGCCTCATCATCCTCCTCCACTTCCTCATCCTGAATATAGCCAGAGCCCTGGCTAGCCTCACTCTACTCTGTGAGCTGAACTGCCATCCTGCACCCCCCTTCGACATAGAACCGCCGCCTAAAGAAGACCTATACAACTGCAAAACAGTTGGGCCTTCTACATCCTCCAGCAGGTAAGACTCTGTGTGTGTCTCCTCCTCCTCCATCTCTGCTGGGACCTGTTGCCGCAGAGTGCCTAACGCTTGTTCCAGCAAGACTATAACCAGAACGGTCATGCTGACAAGGACAAGGTCCCAACTGACCATTTTGGTGCCAAGGATGGTGCACAGATCCTTCACCTGTCTCCACGCTCTATGGGTCTACACCCCAAGGTCCGCACCACTGCTAGTCAGGCCAGGCGACATTTCATGCTGCATAATGGCATTACAATGCTGCCACAATCGCTGGAGCATGTGGAGGGTGGAATTCCAGTGTGTTGGCACATCACATATCAGACAGTTGACAGGGAGGCCCAGATCACGCTGCAATGCTGCCAGTCGTGGCGAAGCAGGGTGCGAACACCGGAAGTGTGAGCAAAGACCTCGAGCCTTCTTCAGAAGACAATCAAGACACGGGTAGCGCTGGAGAAATGTCTGCACAACCAGGTTCATGATGTGTGCCAGGCAAGGGATGTGCATAAGTCTACTGATCTTAACAGCAGCAAGGAGATTGCTCCTGTTGTCTCACACCACCTTGCCTAGTGCCAGGTTCTTAGCACCAAGCCACTGGTCGGTCTGAGTGCGCAGAGCAGTCCACAGCTCTTGACCTGTGTGTTGATAGTTTCCAAGACAAAGTAATTTGAGAACAGCCTGGTTTCTCTTGGCACATGATGCTACCTGTCTAGTTTGGGGATTTGGAATCTGCAATATCCCGGCAGTGCTGAAGAGTGTCAACCCAGACCCATCACCAAAGGCATTGTCATCCACCAAACTCACCCTGTGAGCAGTCAGTGAGATGTAACACCCTTGACCATGCTTACTAGTCCATGTGTCTGTAGTGAGCTGGACTTTGGTTGTCACAGATACAGCCAATGCGCTGGAGATCATTTCTGCAATGTGCTGTGCCAGGGCAGGGACAGCTTTTCTGGCGAAGAAATGAGTTCTCGGCATCTGATATTGGGGGTATACCAGGGCCATGATGTGGCAGAACCCATCTCTGTCCATCAGACGGAAAGGCAACATTTCCAAGGCCAAAAGCCTAGCAATGCCGACATTCAGACTTTTGGCTTTTGGATGGTTGGGGTGGAAGTGTTTCTTATGCTCCCACACCTGGTACATAGAAGGCTGAATGCCAGACTGGCTGCTGTATGGAATGCAGATCACACTGGTGGAAGGGGAAGGTGTAGGCTGTGTTGTTGTTGGTGGGATTCGGCCGACAGTATCTGGGACTGGGCATGGTGCTTGCTCATGCTGCTCCGACACATTGGCAGCAAAGGACCGCTAGGGCTTGGAAACGGCGGAGGAGGAGGCAGAAGATGTCATGCTGGTTGGAAGCCCAGGACCTGTGTGGCCTTTTTTCTCCAAACGACTATTCCACAGCAATTCATACTTTCCATGCATGTGGTGTTCATGCTCGTGGTGCTTAAACTCTTTTCATTCTTTTCTCTAGTGACACGTTGATGGCACATCTGGCATATGACATCGGTCGGCGAATCTGAGGCTTGATTGAAAAAGGCTCAGGCTTCACAGGTTCTGGACCTCTTCGACTGTGAAAACCTGGTACCGTTGTTCCTGCTGCCACCACTAACCACGGCTGGTGGAGTAATGTCAGCGGACTTGTGCGACCGCCCTCTCCCTTTCTGAGGTTGGACGCACACTGACACTACCCCATCATCCTCCTCCTCCACTGATGATCCGCTCACTAGCTGCTGCTCCAAAGACCACATTGGATCCGTAATGTCCTCATCATCACAGGTGACTTCCTGTTCCTGACAGTCTACTTCTTCAAGCTGCAGGCTAGAAGCCACAAGCGCTGCGAGGCATTGCTGACCACTCGTATTTCTGCCGACGGACCAGCTTCCTTCTCCTCCTCTTAGGGCATCAGCAATTGGGCGTCAGAGCAGACAAAATCATCCTCTTTGGCCTCTTGATCTTTTGAAATGCCTTCTGACCCCAACCGTATTGTGTCATCAAATAGTCAGAATATGGATTATTTGAAGTGATCTGTATATTGGGTTGTGACATTCGGCCCGTTTTTTCTTCTGGTTGGACTGATGATAATGATAATGATGACCTTTGTGGCCGCGACTGAGAGAAAGAGGAGGTAAAACCGTTGGATGCAGGGTCTGATAACCACTGAAGGACAAATTGGTGACACTGTTCAGTAATGAGACGCACAAGGAACTGAGCAAGTGATGACAGGCCAGACTTTCCTGCGACTGACGATGTGCTTGCTTGTGTGTTGTCCAGAGCACTGGAAGGAGTGCCTTGTCTTGTACCTCTATCGCCACTTCCTACGCCCCTCCTTGCTCCCCTACCACCTTTATTTCTCACCATGTTCAAAAGCTAAATATTATAGCTCTGTGCATGGCACAAGATATATGTGATAAAAAAGAGAGAAGTGTATATATATAATATAATATATATATATATATATATATATATATATATATACACTTCTCTCTTTTTTAATATTTTATGTGGATCACAAAAACGCACTGGTATATTTCAACATTATGTGGACTTAAAATCTGGCAAAATTACACTTTTTGGCGTTGAGTAAGATTTAGAGAGAACTCGTGGATATATATCTGTATGACAATAATACATGGTATATTTGAAATGTATTTTACCCCCCAAACTGCCAAAAATGTACTTTTCTCCACTCAGTATAATATTCACCAACCAACCCCTATTTAAAATATATTTCTTTGTGTAGGTGATTTGGTAACGGTATGTTATTCATTTACTGAACCCACAAAACTGCCAAAATGAACTTTTCTCCACTCAGAATAATTTTCACCAACCAACCACTATTTATAATATAGTACAGAGAGTGAGCTGGAAATGGCATTCATAACACAGTACGATGAAATATATATATATCATGGTCATGTGATTTTAGCAGTCAATGAGAGCCCTACTCCTAAGCAATTATGTTTTTGACACTTCTCTGTGCTCTGCTGAAAACTATTAAAGTGGCGTGTCTAACACCATTTCAAACTTGAACATTTACTCGAATGAACCGTAAAATGTTTGGTTCAGTTCGAGAAAATCGAGATGTTCGACTCAAACTTAACTTTTCCCGAACGGTTCAATCAACGCTAGAAACAAACCCTATAGTAATCTAATGGATGCGTTTATAAATGATGTAGTTTTTTAGTCAAAGTTATTTTTTTTTCCTATCGCATCTCCTTCTGGTTTTCCCTCAAAAAATGGAATCAAGAACTGCATCAAACATGCATACATTTTACATGTCCATTCAACGTTTAAGATTTTTTCAAAATATTATGCATGTTCTTTATAAAAATATTCAAAAAAAATGTATTCCAGTGTTGGTAGGAAACCAACGGGATGTTTTCCTCTGTCTTTAGAAGAGTTTTATAGAAATATAAATGTACTCTACACTATGTGACTCTTTTTTCAGTACCTTACAATGTAGGTAACTAAACAAAACAAAATGAATATTCATCCCAATCCAGAATTCTTGCATCAGCAGTATATTTTGTGATCATGGTAATGCTGATTGGTAAGAGCTCTCACTGCAGTTTCAGTCCTTAGACTTATTTATAGAAAAGCCAACCCTTCAGACTCAAACCCTTAAAAGGTAAAGTAACTAAAAATAATATAAAAAGACATGAAAATGATAAATTGTTACATAAATTTGTATGGCTCAATATGAAGTCTGTCAAATATAAAACTGATTGTAGCAAAGACATAAAACCTTAGTCAGTTCAGTTTTAACCTTTCTGTATAAGAAATGAAATGTAAATTGTATTGCCCAGACAGTTAACAGTGGGATCCCTTTGGTGTAGACTGCGCTTTTGGTTATTTGTGGAACGGAAAGATAGTAGTCCTAACTTTTGCTTGTGTTAGTTTAGGTTAGGTGTTCACTGGAATGGAAATAAACATATTCAAAGGATCCTCTGTGGTAGGAGCATTGGAGACCACTGTTTTTAAGGGGTTGTCCTTTAAAGCAGTGGTCACTTTGCAATATATGTTCATTAACAGTGTCCTACCTATTCTGAGATATCCCCTCTTGTATGGGCTGCATCAGCTCCTCAGGTCACTACAGCTACAAACCCATTCAATCTCTCTTGATAAGCTGCCAGCACTGGTTGCTATAGCTACAGACCTGGCTTCTACTGCATCCTAGTAGAAGTCAGTAAACACGCCCCTGAATTCAAAATGAAACCAAGAAAACAGGACAAATCAATGTAGACAATCAATCAGTGGGACAACACTTTTAAGGGTTTTTCTCACTACAATGATTAGCTTTTAAAATGTATGGAAAGGTAAATGAAGACTATTATCAAATATATTGCTGTTTTGATTTTTCATTGTTCTGGAGATAAAGATTTTATCTCCTCCTAGAGTACACATGTTTTTCTGGTTACCAACCTGCTCTCCCTAATTCTCCATGCTCTCTCTTATCTCTCATTACTCCATGCTGCCTTCAGTCAGTCCATCTATTGAGAGTCAGTTCCTGCAGAGTCTTATCTATAGCAACAGAATATATTTAGCTAACTAAATGAAAAGTGTTCACTCTTTAGGGCTCTGTAGCATTGTGTATTACAGTTTATTAATCTTCTGCAGTCATGTTACTGTAACAGGATCAACTAGGAACAGTAGAGCTGATATTTCAATCACTTCTATAGACCCACCCACAGCCTAACCAGAAAGTGTAAGTCTAAAGCATGGTCAGAAAACTCCTTTAAGGTATGGCATTTCTTTTCTAAAGCAGAATGATCTGGTTCAGTTTTCAGTTAAATCAGCCTTTGTATTTATATTTACTGACATTTACTGACTCAGCAGTTCCTCACAGCATGGGAACACTGAAAGGTGGTGTTCATTTGGCAGCACTGATTTTATTCTGTAAAAGCAAGAAGGAGAAAAAGCATGAAATGTGCATGTTATGCTAATGAAACATCTGTGGACAAAACAGCTGTGCACATTTCATTCAGCCGCCAGAGCGACTAAAAACTGACTTTAGGCAGAGTTCACATTTTGAAGGTAATTTAGCATGAATCAGTTCAATGAAATGCAGTGATTAAGAGAGCCTTTCTTGAGAATTATTTTTTAAGATAAGTGAAGAGGACACTGAGTTAAAGGCTGATAACACTAGAAAACCACTATTCAAGTTTGCAGTATTTGCAAATCTCTGTTGCTTTATGTATATGAATAGGAAGATAAATAGACAATTTCTTGTAGTGCAGGTACTTCAGTGCGCTTTGTGCTTTCTGATACCTTTCTATCATATCTATAACCAACATTTTCATCAGTTTGTGCTACAGTAACCCTTCTGTGGAATCATACCAAACTGGCTAACCTTTGTCCCAATGTGAACCAATGAGTCTTTCAAGACCATAACCCTGTTGCCTGCTCACCAGCTGTCCTTTCTAGAACCAGATTTAGTATCTACTAATCATAGAATAGTAAAGAAAACAAAACAATTTTCATCTGCATCCTCATTGTACTTTGAAATATGACCTTGAATGATAAATTATTGGATGCACAAGATGAACAGCTCCAAGCTGGCACTTATAGTCAGTAACTTGAAATTCTCCAGAGATAGTCCGAGGAAATGAAGATATTATCCAGCATCCAAAAAATCAAATGAAACTGAAATTTTCCGTAAAAATTAACTAGGAAACTCAGCATGTCTAAAAAAAATTATAAAAAAATGGTACAGTTGTAAAAAAACAGCTACTACTGACGTGTTTTGGACAAGTAAGGACAAGTAATGGTTTCTACAGCTGGTTTTATCCTTTTCTTATTTTAAATTCTTACAGTTAATGTTTTCTTTGATTATTTTTGGATGCTGGATGATAATGTTTTATCCCTGGATCTCTGGGAAATTACAAGATACACATCACTGCATTTTGGGAACAAGACCTGTTATAAGACCTGTTATTTTGGAAATTGAAGTTCTGTTGCAGTTGTCTAGCAATCACAACTATTCCTTGTTAAAGTCACTTAGATTATTACAGTTGCCCACCAACTTATCAACTTCAAGGACTGCTTACTTTCTACTAGATACATCCTACCCCTTGATGGTGGCCATTGTAACAGAAAAAATGTTGTTTCACCTCACCTGTCAGTGGTATTAATGTGTCGTAATATTTGATATATTGTTGAATTGTTGATATAAAATATTATATAAAAAAAAAAAGGCTAACTACCGGAGTAGCAGCTAGCGCTCCCCCGGGGGCCGGGGGTCCTCGGGGGGCCCTCCCCGGGCAGCTGCTACTAATCTGCTCCCCCCAGTAATGCCGCTCCTGTGTTTTCCGCATGAACATACAGTTCACTGCGGCAGGCGCGGCTGGGGGGGGGCCCGGCGGTTTCTGCCTCTGAATCCCGGCCCCCCCCCCCAAACTTTCAAGGCAGGCGCCCCAGGCGCTCCGCGTGCATTTCCCCTCCGGCTCCCAGTGACACGGGTGGTGCGGTGATGTCACATCACTGCGCCGCCCGCGCTGAGCACAGGGGCTGAAGCGCGGCACAACGGGGGAGTGTGGACCGAGAGAAGTAAGCTATTTCTTATTTCAACTCCACCCGTTCAACCCCCTGTGCCCAAATAGCCCCTAACCCCAAATAGCCTGCCTATTCCCCCTATCTCCCTATCAAGCCCCTAAAACCTGCCATGAGCCCCTGTAGCCAATGTAGCCTGCCTATCTAGCCCTGAACCTATAGCCCCGGGCCTTAATCCCAACCCCCCTGTAGCCCCTATACCCCCAATTTTTGGCCCCCTGGTAGCCTGCCTATCTAGCCCCTGTAGCCCCTATACCCCTCCTATCTAGCCCCTGTCCCATAACCTCCTATCTAGCCCCTGTCCCCCAGCCCCTATAGCCCCTTCCTTATCTAGCCCCTGTCCCCTAAAAACTCATTATCTACCCATGTACCTGCCTTTCTAGCCTCGTAGCCTGCCACTAGCCTATCTACCCCTATAGCCTCCCTTTGCCCCCTGACCCCCTATAACCTTCCTACCCAGCCTATAATGCCTATCTACCCTGTACCCCCATACCCCTCCTATATAGCCAGAGCCCCCTATTGCCTGCCTAAAACCCCCTATAACCCCCCTAAATCCCCCTGTCATAAGCCACTAAACCGTCTGCCTATCTACCCCCTAAAGCCGCCTGCCTATAAGCCTCTATACCCCCACTAAAGCCTGTCTGTCTACCTTTAGGGGCCCCCCAAAGCTACCTAAACCCTGCCTACCCACCCATAGGGCCCCTATAATCCACCTAAACCCTGCCTACCTATATGGCTCCCTATGGCTACCTATATGGAGTTTAATCCTCTGATCCTCCCTCTGTTCCTGGCCTGTACCCACTCTCCCACACATAAGAAGTGTGTACAGAGCTGGGGGACAGGGAGTGAGGTGCTGGAAAAGTCAGGATTGTAATATATTTGTGTCCAAAAAACTGCAGGAAACCCCGGGCTGGACTGGATCAGAAAAAAGGGAAAGTCAACACTCACGGAAATGTCACCTGTAAGTCACAAGAGTAACTGCATTTTAAACACCATATTCGGGAGAGTCTTTGTAACGTACTACCACAAAGTGACCGTATGGTGGAATATACATCTGCAGACCCTTTTTACCTAGTGTCTACCACTATTGGTCACTATAGGAGGGGAATATCAGTTGAAGGGCACTGTCTACACTGGGAGTACCACTATATGGGCCTAATATTGAACTTTATCAGTATAGGAAAAGGGGGTTTTATTTATTCACTATGTGGTGGTAATTTGTGGCTTGTTCTGGCGGGATAATCAGGGCCATATGTAATATGTATTTTAATGTATCTTTATAAAAATTTTTTTACATTATAAAGGCATATTTTGGGAAAAGACCCCCTTGTTTTTAAAACCAAATTTTAAGAGCAAAAAATTTTTGGTTCGGGATTTTAGGGGGAAAAATTTATTATACCCCGGTTCCCAATAAGGGTTCCTAATTACACAAGCTGATTTTATATGGTAGACAGTGGGAAGTGTTCTATAGACATTTTTGCAGCTTGGTTAGTGCCACATTTAGCGCACAATACACTCCAAAGTAAGCATAAAAAATTATGTGTCAACAAGCTCAAGCAATTATTTTGTACTCCTTTGGAGTTACAGTTTATGTTATAGCCCAGAGCTGCTTTAAGGGTAGTTTCAAACAATTAGTATCCTACAATATACTTTAGTAGGGATCACATAATGTCTTTGTCTAGTATGTTCTTTGTTTTTGCCGATCCTGCAGTAAAACCTTAATGTATCCAACTCAGGTTGATAGTACCCAGAGGTCAATTCATCAATGCCAATGAGCTACAGACAGTAAAAGCTGCTCTTTGGTATTGAACACTGATAATGTTCATGAAGATGGCCCTCACTTGTGGAAATCTTAACTACTAGAAACAAACCGTATAGTAGTCAAATTGATACATTCAGCATTAATGCAGTTCTTGAGCCTAAGCGAACAACAAAAGAAGTACAAATCTTTCCTCTACATGTTTTTTTCCTTTAGTATCAGCTTCTGACTTCACCTCAAACAATTAAATCAAAAACTACATCAAAAAGTGCAAGTATGAAAACATTTCATATTCAAATGTGATACATTTTCTTTAAACCAAAATTTAAAAAAAGTTTTACAATGGTGATAGGTAAAGAGCATGTTACCAAGATGATGCTTTTCTGTGCGACTGTAATTTTCTTCCATTGACCTACAATCCAGATATCCTGAATTTAATCTTTATATTATAACTAAATAATAACTTTAGATACTCATCCATGCCCAAAATACTTGCTTTAAAGGATTAGATGGATTGGTCACCTCATTTCTTTTTCTTTTTTTCTTTTTTTACCATAGTAGTGTCCACATAAAATATAAAAAAAACTCCCTTCCATCCCAGAGCTTCACAAGTCTTCTGTTTTCTTCTTTCTGGACGGGGAAGTCACTGCAGCACAAGCTACTGCCTGACTTCACTGGTTGGGCAGCTCAGTTCTAAACAATGACATCAGACAGTGGAAGTTTACTGCTACAGCCAACCAGCGACTGCATTGGTGATGAACCCAAGGGAAACAGAAGACCTGTGTAACCATAGACAGCACAGCGCTGAAGCAGAGGTGAGAAGAGGTGAGTATATATATATTTTTTTAAATGGGCACTACTATGGTAAAAATAAAACATTGAGGTGAGCAACCCCTTTAATTTCTTATGGACTAGCCCATTTTTGTTTTTTTATTTTGCGTCCCCAGTTGACTTACTTTAAACATATAGGGCCAGATGTATTAAAACCATCTCAGGCTAGACAGTCAAATGTCTTGTTAGGTTATTGCAGTATTGATCCATGTGTATGAAAGTGTCTGAAAACACTTTATAAAAATGTCCTGTTGTGAGACACATTTACTGTATGTGCACCAAAAAATTGTCTATGATAAATTTTGTCTCAGCCTTGCTACTTTGAAAATATCAAGGATTGGTGCACTATTTTTGTGACACATTCTGTCAAGCACCATTCAAAAAATGTGTCTAATCTTCTCAATGTGGCATGACACACCCCCTAAGAATTGACGCAAACAAAATTATTTTTGTTGGATAGCATGCCAGAAAAGTGGTGCAGCACATTACATATATCTTCCCCATAATGTTACAGTTATCTTGTACTGATTCTGGGTTACAGCTTGTTTTATAACCCAGAGCCGAATTAGGGGTTCATTCAAACAATATCACACATATACTTAACAGATTATTTGAATGAATGCAGTGAATGATTGTACTGCAAAATATCTTACCAAAAGTCAAACCATAAGTAAATTCTGTGCATAGAACAAATAATGAATGTTTGAGGTTTTAAATCTGAAGCTTCCAGAAAGTCTAACTGTAGATATATAGATTGAACTGTGGATATCCCTGTGGAGGATAGTAGAGGACCCGGCACACTCAGCAAAATCGGCGTCTCAGGCAATGGTATAATTAAACCATCAAAATTTTATTCTAAAACTATCAGAGCTTACAGGCCCCGACAGAATTAAAACAGTTTGAACGATAAAAAATAAGTGCACGGTCGACGCGTTTCGCGCGGTAAAGCCGCACTTCCTCGGGACAGATCTGTGCACTTATTTTTTATATAGACCTGATACTGACTTTTAAAAGTAACCCTAAGGCTGTTCACACCCGGGTTATTCTGCCGGTTTTGCGCCGTACTCTCCCCGCCCGGGTTTGCCGCTTCGTACGGCACCAATCCGCGGGGAGAATTACGGTATCCACTGCTCTCATAGGGGAACAGTGGAATCCTCGCTCATCCCCGCTCGGCCCCAAACGCCGCGGGGGAGAAGTGACATGCAATTTTTTCGCACGTACGCGCCGTAAACAATGGGATTGTCTATGGGCCGGGACGGCCTCCCCCCCGCCTCGGGCCCGCCCCCATCCGCCCCTTATTCACGGCGGATTTGGCTCAAAAACGGGGCCAAATCCGTCGGAATAAGCCGTGTGAACACGGCCTAACACAAACTTGAGTTATGGTCAAGGTTATTTTCACTGGGTTTAAATGTCAGTTAATGTACCCATTTCCTGGCACTTCCAAACCCATGTCGCTGTCACTCTATAATGTCACTTCCACTTGAAATCACTTCTAGCCCAGTGCTACATTAGGGTTAGCTATGTTCAGTGACTTAGATACAATTTTTGCCACCTGGGGCAAATTATCAATCCACTTTCTCGGGGGAAAGACGGATATGTTTGTCAGTTATCACCAGTCCAGCTGTGCTGAAGGTGCATTTTGAATACGCTGGGTGCCGAGCAAAGCTAAAATTTTAGGTGGAAGTTGGGGGTCTTAGTAAGCCAGACTTTCCTCCTATTTGGGCACCCAGAATTTTAATGGGTCCAGGTCCCAAAAAACATTGGTCTCGGTGTGACAGAATGGTGCCCTGCTTTGCAGCCATTGGTGAGGTGGTAAAAACCGAGTTAAAAATGTTAACCAGTGCGTTTCTGCCACACTGCCTGCAACGGTGGCTACTTACCATTCTACTACTGTCGCATTGCTTTGTTCCACCGTGACATTAGAATGTGAAGAAAGTGCAACAGATGTTGATCAATGAGCACTGTCTCAAATTCCTGCATTTTACTGTCAATTTGTGTGGAAGGAAAGTGCTCACTTTTGATTTGTTAAGTGGATCAAGGAGGGTGGCTACCCAGTAATATTCATTTTGATTGCCTTGATGCATGGGTCATGTTGCAGGTAATGTAGCATCCAAGCACTCATGTGTGAGATGCTGCCAGGATCTCCCAAGCCTTGGGGTCAAGGGGCACTAACCAGATCTTCCTGCTCCTCCTCCTGAAATCTGTTTCAACCTCTTACCACGGAAGGGTAATCGGTACCGGTGGTGTCCACCCCTGCCTCCTCATCCTCCTCCACTTCCTCATCCTGATCGTCACCAGAGGCCTGGCTAGCATCATGTCCTCTACTCTTTGAGCTGAACTGCCGCCCTGCACCTGCCCTGGACCTAGAACCACCGCCTAAAGAAGACCGATACAATTGGGAAACAGGCGGGCCTTCTACATCCGATGGCGAGTAAGGCCTGTGTCCACCTCATCCTCCTCCATCACTGCCGGGACCTGCTGCCGCAGAGAGTCTAACGCTTATTCCAGTAAAAATATCACCACAATGGTCATACTGACAACGCCATTGTCCTGACTGACCATTTTGGCGGCGTCTTCAAAACTGTCAAGGATGTTGCAGAGATCCTTCACCTGCCTCCACTCTCTATGGCTCAACACCCTGAGGTCCACACCACTGCTTGTGAGGCCATTCAACACATCATACTGAATAATGGCATTACGCTGCTTCCACAATCACTGGAGCATGTGGAGGGTGGAATTCCAGTGTGTTGCCACGTCAATAATGAGACGGTTGATCGGGAGGCCCAGATCATGCTGCAATGTTGCCAGTCGCGTTGAAGAAAGGTGTGAACGCCGAAAGTGTGACCTAAGACCTCGAGTCTTCCTCAGAAGACAGTATAAGCCCAGGTAGAGCTGAGAAATTTCTGCACAGGTTCATGATGTGTGCCAGGCAAGGGATGTGAGTAAGTCTACCGATCCTAAAGGTGGCAAGGAGATTTCTCCCATTGTCGCAACCACATTGCTCCATGCCAGGTTCTTAGCACCCGACCACTGGTCTGAGTGTGCAGGGCCGTTCACAGCTCTTAACCTGTGTGTTTACGCTCTTCAAGACACATTAATTTCAGAACGGCCTGGTTTCTCTTGGCACGTGATGCTACTCATCGAGATTGGGGATCTGGACTCTGCTCCATTCCAGCAGTGTGCAAGAGTGTCTGCCGAGACCCATCACCAGAGGCACTGTCATTCACCCAACTCACCCAGTGAGCAGTCAGTGAGATGTAACCCCCTTGAGCGTGCTTACTAGTTCATGTGTCTATAGTGAGTTGGACTTTGGTGGATACAGATGCAGCCAATGCGCTGGATATCTTTTCTGCAACGTGGCTGGCCAGGGCAAGGACAGCTTTTTCTGGCTAAGAAATGCCTGCTCGGCATCTGATATTGGGGGCATGCCAGGGCCAAGAGATGGCGGAACCCATCTGTGTCCATCAGGTGGAAAGGGAATATTTCCAAGGCCAAGAGCCTAGCAATGCCGACATTCAGGCTTTTGGCTTTGGGATGGCTGAGGTGAAAGCGTTTCTTCTGCTCCCACACCTGGTACACAGAAGGCTGGCTGGTGGACTGGCTGCTGTACGGCATGCAGGTCACACTGGGGGAAGTGGAAGGTGTAGACTGTGTTGCTGGTGGTGGTAATCGGCCGACATTGTCTGGGACTGGGGATTGTGCTTGCTCATGCTGCTCCGGCACATTAGCAGCACAGGACCGCTGGGACTTGGAAGTGGCCCAGGACCTGCGTGGCTTTTTTTCTCCAAGAGATTCTTTCACAGCAGTTCATTCTTTAATACATGTGCCTGTTCATGCTGGTGGTGGTTAAATTCTTTAGATATTTTCCTCTACTGACGCGTTGAAGGCAATCTTACATCTGTCGGCGAATCTGAGGCTTGATCGAAAAAGGCCCAGGCTTCACAGATCCTGGACCTCTTCGATGTTGAAAACCTAGTAGTGGTGTTCACGTTGCCACCACTGACCATGGCTGACGGATTAATGTCAGCGGACTTGTGCGACTACCCTCTCCTTTTCTGAGGCTGGACCCACACTGACAGTACCCCATCATCCTCGTCCTCCAGTGATGATGCGCTCGCCAGCTGCTGCTCAAAAGACCATGTAGCATCCGCAATGTCCTCATCCTCACAGGTGACTTCCTCTTCCTGACAGTCTAAATCCTCAAACTGCGGTCTAGAAGCCACAGGAACTGCGAGGCACCACTGAACATTTGATATTTCTGGCGACAGACCGATTTCCTTCTCCTCCTCTAAGGGCATCAGTGATTGGGCATCAGAGCAGACAAAATCATCCTCTTTGGCCTCTTGATCTTTTGAAATTCCTTCTGACGCCAACTGCATTGTGTCATCAAAGAGCTCTTTATGATATGGATTATCCACAGTCTGTACATTGGGTGACATTTGGGCTGTCTTTGCTTCAGCTTGGACTGATGATACAATGATGATGATGACATTTGTGCCTTTGACTGAGAAGAAGAGGAGGTAAAACTGCTCGATGAAGGATGTGTTAAACACTGAAGAACGGATTGGCGCTGCTCTTAAGAAATGAGACGCACGGGAAACCAACCAAGCGATGACAGACCTGACGGTCCTGCGACTGATGATGTGCTCATTTGTGTGTTGTCCAAAACACTGGAAGTAGTGTCTTGTCTTGTACCTCTAGGTCCATGTCCTACACCCATCCTTGCTCGCTTACCACCTCTAGTTCGCTCCATGTTCAAAAATATAAATATTAAAAAGGTCAAGATTTGTTCACAGTCTCTGATTCAAGAACTGTACTACAAAGACAGCAAATCACAAGTGTTCTTAAATCCCTATAATTTCCAACTGGCAACTATGATTAGAAATAGAATTTTTTTCTATGGGATATCTGTGAAATTGGGTCTAATGTAAGAACTCTGACAGCAAGACAACAAATCAACAGTGTTCTTGAGTCTCTATACTTTGCAACTGGCAAATAGTAGTATAAACAGATTTTTTCTATGGAATATCTGTTAAATAGGGTCTTATGGAAGAACCCTGACACCAAGACAGCAAATCAACAGTGTTCTTAAGTCCCTATTCTTTGCAACTGGCAAATAGGAGTAGAAAAATTTTTTTCTATGGAATATGTATGAAATCGGCAGCAACAATGCGACACAGAAGTCTTCACAGAAGGCAAAACTATACACTATACAAAACCTATACAAAACTCCCTAACTCCCTAACTATTTATGTGTAAGATTCCCTAAGCAGCTATCACCCTCCCCCCGACTAATATAACTAGCAGCTGTTCCTGTGTACAGTCACTAGAAAATAGTGTTTCTGCCTTCTGGCAAACAAGCACACAGAGGCAGAAGTGTGTTCACTACAGAAAGTAAGGTGGAAATGGTGTTCAATAGGAAATACAATGACTTGCACATAAGACGGTCATGTGATTTTAGCAGCCAATAAGATCCCTCAGTGGTGACATTTTTGACCCCCTTCTGTGCTCTGCACTGATTGGCTGGCCACCAAAACCGAAGGAAGCAACTGAAAATGAACAGAACACATGTCCGAACCCAAATTTTACCGAACTTGTGGCAAAAATGTTGGTTCGGCTCGGGTTTGGAAAAAACATAAATTCATGCCAAACTAACTTTTTTCCTAACAGTTCGGTTCAACACTACTCATGATGTCAAAATGTGAACAGCATGAAGAAGAGGACTGTTTAAATCTCAATTAAAATTGATCCTCTAAATTTATGACTGGCCTCGGTGATATAAAGAACCCTATAGTTTGTGCAAGGATTTTAAGTTCTAGCCTTATTATTGAGTTTTCGGGTCCGGGTTTGTTAGGGGAGCGGGGGAGACCCTTTGCCTTACTGTTATATTAAGACTGAACATTTTCAGGGGGGACTGTTATAATGCTGGAAGTTCTTTGATGAGGAAGGTAAGGGGCCGTTCACTCGGCTTTTTCGGGACGGATTGCACCCATTGGGGGCGCCGGGTACTGCGCGCAATAGGGTGGATCCGTCCCAGCCATTATGAAAACCCACATTCTCATAAAAAACTGGGGACCCCGTCTCTCTTACCCGTCAGCAAATAGCGGGTGGGGAGAAAGTGCATGTCAATTTTTTAGGGCGTTATCCCATGAATAATGAATTCTATGGGGGGCGAGCGCGGGCCCCCCCCCACTGCACCACCCGGGCTAATTGGGGGGGGCGAAATCTGTCCCGCAATTACGTCGGCAATAACCCTGTGAACAGGCTTAACTCCTGAGAGACAATAAACATAGTGTTATATTTTACGCCTAAACCTGTGTCTGTGCTAAACAAGTGACTACTATGTACTGATCACATAATCTCCAAAAAATTGGGAATCTTCAAGAGAACAAAGAGTGATTTTGATCATAATTTTATTTTGCCCAAGGAAAAACTTAAACTCTACAGTTCTCTATCTTTTAAACACTAAAACGTAACTTTTTTTATATCTAACTCTTAACCTCTATAAAAACTTTTTAAAAACCCCTGTCTCTACCTCATCTTTTAACCCTTTTTGCTTTGAAAGGGGGGAATAACCCCCTTTCAAATCATAAAGTCGGTGGAACCCCCCCTTTTAAAAGGGACACCCTTTATATCTATAGCAAAGTACAGCTTCGAAAGGGGACCCCAAGCCAATATTGGCGTCGTCCCCTAATCTCATAGACACAAACAAAAAAGGGCCCCCCTGTGACACCGTCTGCACAGGGACCTTGTAGACAGAGTGAGAGATCAAATTTAAAACGTCATGCCGACCTCGCCGATAGGTTTTTGCCAGCTAACCCGGGTTTATCAAGGCTAAGAGGTCCGATCACATGTGGGCTAGCTCCCCTTCCTTTATATCATGTTTGGTAAACACCCCATTCAGTGCTCCCCCAAATTTGGGCATCAGAGAAATCCACTAAACCCACCCCCCTTCCCGCGCGCACAAATCAAACATTCCTCTAAAGCTCCCCCATGCTCTCATACCAAAAACTTCAGTCAAATTTCGCCAAACCCCCTAACAGGGTTGCGCCCCCTCTTACCGTACGCCCCTGCCAATGCACTGCACCAAAAACACCTCAGCCCTGACTGGATGGCTTCCATCTCCTTCTCTCATATTTTTGCAACTGCGTGCCTCCCTAGAAGAACTAAGCAAATATTTTCACTACACAGCACCTGCCATCTTTTTCAAATTTCCCCTAAGCCCCCTCTCTTCAATATCTAATTGGTATATTCCCCTTGGGAAAATTTTAAACTTCCCCCCTTGTAAAAAAAGACCACTGTCATATTATCTTCCCCCCCTAAAACCCCCCATTATTATCTATTCTTCCAAAAAGAGCGCAGGCCCCCTTTAAAAAATGTTCCACTGCATTGTATAGTATTGTTCAAAAACTTTTTTCATAAACTACTTCTCTTTCACATGTAATATTCATATCTTTTAAAATACGTAGGGTTAGGGGTAGCCCCCCCCTCCACAAATCTGACCTCACAAGTTCCCCATGAAGATTCTCTCCTACGGCTCACAGCTAGCCATTCAACCACCACATCAATGGGACAGTAAGAACCCAGTATCCTCAAATGCCCCCACATCCAGCTGCATCCGACTCGCTCTAGACCAGGGCCGCAAGCAGAAACAAAAAATCTCTACATACATAAGTACATACATAATAGTCCCTTGCAAAAACAAAATACAGCACCCTAATTTTTTAAATAGAAACCGTGGCCCCACGTGAGAAAAATCTGTCATCTTACAGGACCCGGAAATGAGGAAAAACGAAGGCAAAAAGGGGGGGAGGAGAGGGGGGGGGGGAAAGGGGTGCGAGGAAGATGGAAGGGAGGGGGAAAAAAAAAACAAACCACATATATGAACTCTGATGCTTCCATATATATAATTTTTAAATGTGCTATATCCCTTTACCGTACTTATCACATAATATTTTTTTTAAAAAAAAATTATTATAGGGAAAACAGCAAGATCAAGAAATGCCCAAAATGAAAAAAACCCTTTATTTTGGCCTTTTTTTCAATGTATTGAGTCCCGGTATCCATCTGCTTTTCCTGCAAAAAACTACATCCAAATGCCCTTTTTTTCTCCAGCCCTTTTTTACACATATGTCCCAAAAATTTTTGCACCTCTTTTTTGCCCTTTTTACTTCCAAAATGTTCTTGCTAGGGGAGTGTCACCCCAGTTTTAATGTACTCAGTGTTTCGGAGGGGGGGCAAGGATGAATTTCAAAATACCCCCGACGAGGACAACTCTGTTAATAGACAGGCTCAGCGGCATCAACAATCAATACAATACAATATCCACTTCCAAGTTTTGCCTTGGTTATGCACCTTGCCATTTTCTAAAATAAACAACACAGTCAACAAAAGCAAGAAAATAAAAGCAGCACAAATAATCCTCCAATCAGAGAGTCAGGGATAGGTCTGCACTCACTTTCAAAAGCAGAGACAGATACCAGCTCAGGTCACCATTTCATGACAGCAAGCATTTTCCCTAAAAAAGAAAAATAAACACGACACCAGTGAAAATCTTTACCATGGGGGCCTTTTCTTCTCCAGCAGAATCAGAGCGCCATGAGGTCTTTTCCCAGATACGACTCGACCCTTCATAATTTTTCACACAAACACCTTAGACTCCTCACTTTTCCAGCACTTCCCTACCAATTCCCCACTCTGTACAAACTCCCCATCCATCACGCCGCCTACGCCGGGATGATGCTCCCGGCATCTCTCAGACTGGAGGGGCTG
The DNA here is from genome assembly GCA_025379985.1 of Phyllomedusa bahiana. NCBI lineage: Eukaryota > Metazoa > Chordata > Amphibia > Anura > Hylidae > Phyllomedusa > Phyllomedusa bahiana. The sequence goes on along the minus strand of JAODAL010030878.1, from coordinate 22,714 downwards.
GACATAAGCCTTAGGCTTGTTGCCTAGGGGGGGCTGTTGGGGCAGAAGGGTTTTTATAAATTGCGCATCACCCGCCTCAACATTTTAACTCCGTAAGCCAAGGGTTTTTTCGTCTAAGAAATAGTTTGTCGTGGAGCAGGGGCTTGGCTGCGATGGCGCACAACATGCTGGCAGGGTTTGGGCTGCAATGTGCCAAACCAGGCAGATTCACGCTGTGCCACCAGGTTCTGGGTTGCTGTGCTGGCACAGTGGACCACAGTGGGCTAAAAAAGTCTTCAAGTGGGCCCCAAGTTCTGATACATGTTTTTAGCTTTGGTGGCATCAACAGGATGCGCCTAAAGTAGAAAATTACAGCAGGGTAAGGAGCTGTGTGCTCCTTTCCCCGCCAAATACTGCTATGGATGACGTTCCAGAAGCATCCCAATGCAGACAGAGTGGCAACATCATGCTGTCCGTGCCGGGCACAAGAGTTTTGTGGAAAAGGGAGAAGTAAGTATTATCTTCATAATGTTGAAAGGAGGCCCTATTTAATACCTTCCAACTGTACAGGGCTTTGTATATTTACCTACTTACGGGGGTAGGGGCTCTATATACCTACCTACCTACTGGAGGATCTATATACCTATCTTCTAAGGGGGCCCATATACCTGATGGGGAGCTCTATATACCTACCTGCCGAGTGTGCTTATATACATACTTACTGGGGGAGTCTAAATACCTACCTCCCCACTGGGGGGGCTTGTATACATACCTGCTTTCTGGGGGTCCTATATACCTACCTATTTGGGGCACTTTATACCTATTGAGGGTCCCTATGTACCTACCTACATACTGGAGGGTCCTATATAACTATCTATAAGTATATGGATAGCTATATATTTATGTAAGTTCTGGGGGCTTATATACCTTCCTAACTACTTGGGGGTTTATATACCTACTTAATAAGAGGCCCATATACCTACCTATTTAGTGAGTGTCATGTATACCTATTTACTTAGTGGGGTGCTTATGTACCTACCTACTTAACGTGGAGTCCTTATACCTACCTATTGGGGAATCTACATAACTACCTACTTACTTAATTGGAGCCCTATACCTACATACCTCTGGGGGGCCTATATCTATCTTTCTACTTAATGAGGGGACCGATATAACTACCTACCTAATTGAAGGGGCTTCTATAACTACCTATTTAAGGAGAGGGTCTATATACCTATCTTCATACATATTTGGAGGTGTGCCTACCTACTATATTGGGACACAAAACAAGAGTAAAACTAAGGGCACAAACAGGAACCCCATAGACACCTGGGGATACTTTTACTGTTAGGGGCCAAGAAGCTCATTATTGTTATTTCAGGAGCTATATAAGGGGAGTTGGTACAGAGGAGGGAATACATAAAGAGGTACCAGAAAAGTGAGGAATCTGGATGTCTGTGTGGTAAATTCTGCAGGGACAAGTTATGGCTGGGAGAAGTTGTCATGGTTGTCTGGACCGAATGGAGAAGAGAAGGGAAAAAGAATGACTCCTATCAGAGAAGAAGTCTTCTGTAACTCCCTGGATATCAGTGGTTATATTGGTTTTTCTATAGTGGCAGTATACACTTGTCCCTGTTTGTAAAAACAAGAGCACCCTTATCCCTGTGATTAGAAGGTTCAAGGCGCCACTTTTATTTGGTAAGGTGCGTGATCAAGGGAAAATTTGGAAGTGGATATGGAAAGTGGACTATTGTTTTTTTTTTGTTTTGTTTTGTTTTTTTCCAGGGCTGCTTTTTAGATTCTTTCCAGCCCTGCAAGTCACCCACAGCTGCTGCAGTAGACGCTCCTCCCCCCATTCCTACGCCACTCCCTATGTCACATTGGACTAGAAGTGATATTAAACAGAAGGGTCAATGGAGCGAAGCCCTACGAGACTGAAATGGCCAGAGAATGGATCGATTATCCATTCAAACCCTAAAACCCTAACTCAATTGTTTTCCTTATATCACCAAAAATTAATTTTGGACAACCCAAATCAAAGTACTCGGATTTGGATTGGGTTTGACTTTGACCTGAATCTAAATCCAACACTATACTGCTGTTATATCTCTGTGTTTTTGTAAGGACCGATTAAACTGCAAACAACAAGTTGTGGCCTGCAAATTATGTAATTATATGTTAAGTTAAACTACATTAGTCACTCAAAAACTGGACATGGACATACGGTTACATAATTTTGTACAAAGAGGTTAAAGCAGTCTCTTAAAGTGAAACATATATTACCAAAAGTGAGATAGCATTGTTTCCGTCCCTACATACTTCCAAGTTGCTTGACCTGAAGGCTAGGATTGAGCTGCAGGCAAGAGGAGTTGGGGCTTTGGAAGGGCCCTGGATTTACCAAGTCATGTAAGAGAGCTCTAGAAAGATGGAAGGCAGCACAAATCCTCCCTTTTTCCTGTAAATGTGACCCATAAAATTCCTACAGAAAATCCACACATCTGTATGTCATGCTATACTAAATAAAATATATATGTAAAACAGTAAGAATGCATATATGGCATGTACAATATTTTGGCAACACTGTGAATTGTGTCTATGCTTATAAGAGAAGCAAATAACTATAAATATGCGAAGACCCTTTCTGTCATTTATACATCTTGAACTTCTTCCTTTGGACTCACAATTTTTTAGCCCCTCTATTTACTATTTTTTATGTGAAATACAAGGTTTGTATTACTGTATAAATATGATGGATAAGGTTAAAGTTAGAGATGGGCGAATTTCTCAAAAATTCGATTCGGTCACTTCGCCGAATTTTCAGACAAAATTTGTTTCGTTCCGAATTGCTTGTGGCACGAATCGCGTTAAAAAGCAGCTATTTACAGGCGGCACAGAGCCTGCAGGTGCCTGTAGAACGTTTGTGCCATGCTTAAATATTGCAGATGGGAGCTTGGTTTGGTCTTCATACAATGTTGTGTTTCTAGTATATCGAACACAGATGACTGCCGCCGCTCTTAGAATCGCTTCACTTATAAAATTCCTGGGCACTTAAGAGGGCAAAACTGAACAAAAAAAAAACTCAGCAGGAATGTAGCCTGATAAAGTCATGCTCAGCGGAAAGCTGGAAAAAAACAAGCTGAGAGCTCAGGTGGCAACATTAGTGACAGAGTGTGGAGGTGACGGCGGCCAGCCACTGCAGCATGAGGTCAGGCAGTGGAACAATGACATTCTGGAGGTGGCAACACGAGGGAAGCACAGGAGAGTGGCACATGGACTGAGAGCGGAGGATCACGCGGAGCAGTATGAGGTCAGGCAGTGGGCTACTATGACAGTCTGGAGGCGGCCAAAAAAGTATTAGGCACGAGTGGCACAATGATACTCAGTGTGGAGGTCACGAAAGCAGCAGCATGAGATCAGCGCTAGTGGCACAATGACATTCTGGCCAGGCGGCCCGAAAACAGTATTAGGACCACAGAGTGGCCACTATGATAAAGTGTGGAGGTCACGACAGCAGCGCATGAGATCAGGCAGTGGGCACAATGACATTCTGGAGGCGGCCAAAACGTATTAGGCCACAGAGTGGCACAATCACACCAGCGTGGAGGTCACCCGGCGGCTAGCAGTATGAGATCAGGCCAGGAGTGGCCACAATGACGTTCTGGAGGCGGTACTTAATCAGTATTAGGCCACCAGAGTGCACAATACACAGTGTGGAGGTCACACGGCAGAATCGCAGTTATTGAGTAACAGGCGTGGCACAATGACATTCTGGGAGGAGGCAAAACAGTATTAGGCCACAGAGTGGACAATCACACAGTGTGGGTGGCACGGCGGCAGCAGTATGAGGTCAGGCAGTGGCACAATGCATTCCTGTGAGGCGGCAAAAAAATTAGTAGGCAACAGAGTGGCACAATTGATGATACAGTGTGGAGTGGAAGGTTCACGACAGCAGCAGCATGAGATCAGGACGTGGCACATATGACATTCGCGGAGGGCGGCAAAACAGTATTAGGCAACAGAGTAGGCACAATGATACAGTGTGGAGGTCACGGACAGCAAGCAGCATGAGTATAAGGCCAGAGTGGCACAATGACATTCGGAGGCGGCCAACCAGTATATAGTGCCTCAGAGGTGGCCATCAATCACTCAGTGTGGAGGTACAGCGCAGCAGTATGAGATCAGGCCGTGGAACAATGACATTATGGAGGCGCTAACAGTATTAAGTGCCACAGAGGTGGCACCATGTTACAGTGTGCGAGGTCACGACAGCAGCAGCATGAGATAGGCAGTGGCATCAATGTCATTTTTGGAGGCAGAAAATAAACTAGTATTAGGCCACAGTGTGGCACAATCACACAGTGTGGAGGTCAAGGGACAGCTGCTGCATGAGATCAGGCCAGTGACCCACAATGACATTCTGGAGGTGGCTAAAACAGGTGGACGCTCCACAGAGTGCACATTGGACTTGAGAGCGGTGTCAAGGCGGCAGCAGCATCGGGTCAGGCAGTGGCACAATGACACAGTGTGGTGGACATGCAGCAGCCACAGCAGCAGTATGAGGTCAGAACAAGTGGCACAATGGACACAGTGTGTGGATGTCACACGGCAACCCATTGCACAGCAGCAGCCAGCATGAGGTCCATAGAGTGGCACAATGACCAGAGTGTTGAGGTGGGTGGGCATTACCAGTCCCTGGTAAAGATGGTGGTAGGCAGATGGAGGATAACTGTAGCAGATTGTGTGGCATTAAGGTGGGTGCGGCATCTGAATAGTGGCTGAGGCAGGAAGTTTGAACCCAGCTGACGCCTACGGCATGGTGTGGGGAAATCCTGGCCGATCCACGCCTGATATTCATCTTGGACAAGGGTCAGTCGTTCCACATTTCCCGTGGACCAAGCGGGTTTCTCCTTGGGGTAACGATGGCCCCCACCGCATCTGATAACCCGCTCTGATTGCCAACTACTGGCCCGGGCAGGACAGATTTTCCACTGCAAAATCGGCAAGTTAGCGGCCACTCAATTCCCAGTTTGGTGCCCAGTAGTCCAGCGGCATCTTCTAAACTGATGGTGGCAGAGTGCTGTCCAAGTAGGACACAAACCTGTTGGTTCCGGGGACTGCTCAGGTCTGCTGCTGCTGCTGTGGCGGCCTGCCCTCTCACTAGGCGGGTGACAGGAATGCTGATCATCAGTGACTCCAGGACTTAGGTTACTACTGATGGAGCTGGTACTGCTCCTACCCCCCCACCTTTCCCGCTGCCCTCTGTGGGCAGTAGTACATGAGCGCTGAGGAACCCCCTGGTTCAGACCATGTCAGAAGGGAGGGCCGATGCGCACATAGGCAGAGCCCAATGATTACGGCGGGATTTCCCTATAGTATTTGTGTTTGTCTTCCCTCTCATTAGTGGGGGAAAAAAGGCTCCCATTTTGGACCGGTATGCGGAGGGTCTCCAATAGGGTGGAAGCAGAAGTCATCCTCTGCCGGATTGCTGACTATTCGGCTGTCACTTGCCAAGCTCAAATAAAGCATGCTGCGGGCCATCAGCACAAGTTGACTCCGAGGGGCTCCTGAATCCATTTCCACTGTATACTGCCCGGTTGCTTGGGGGTCATCTGCCCCGTCTTCTCATCTCCTTCACCTCTCCAGCTGAGCTCCTGCTCCTCCTTCTTTGTCACCTGGGTAGAAAATCCTCTCATTTCACCAGACAAGGCTTCCCCTGCTCCAATGTCTCATCTCCTCCTCCAATTTCAGTCCCCACGGACTCTTGTAGTCGCCACGTTCCATTCCCCTGGCCCAGACAATTTTTTCAGCATCTGTTCCAGGACATGGAAGCAGTGGAATTCGTTATTCATCCCGTGTCCTGGTGCTGACAAGTAACGTGGCCTCCTTCGATGCGCTCAACAAACGGAGGTGTCACGCATGAGTCTGCATGGCTGACATCACAAGTTACAAGGGGAGAATTCTGTCTGCCTGGATCATCAAAAACTCGTCTATTGGCCTTTTTCTCTGTTCATACAGTCGGTCTCAACATGTGCAGGCTGGAATTCCAACGTGGTGGAAACATCGATTATCAGAGTGTGTTGGGGGAGGCGTTCTGCCGCTGCAACTCGAGGGAGGTGTTCCTGGCTTTGTACGAAATGGATAAGTTGCCATGCACAGGTTTCCTGGCATTTTCATAATGTTTGAAGATCGGTGAGACTTCAGGAACCTTTTTACAACCAGATCTTGAACCACATGCGCCATACAGGCGCATGGCTGATTCCTCTTCGGTGCAGCGCGGACACCATGTTCCTCCTCAATGCCGTCACCATGGTTTCCAAGTTGCAGTTGGGCGGAGGAAAGCCCACACATCGATTTCTTGCTGCATAGACGACTGGGCAGTTCCTCCCTGTGTGACTTCTGTTCGCCGGAGGCAAGCAGGCTGTAAACTGCCGTGAACACCGCTGTGCCCATACACATTGGTATGATGGAGCAGTACTTGTGGAGCTGAGATAGGTGGTGGTGTTGGAGGAGGAGGAGGCGGACATTGGCGCAGGTGCAGCAGTTTGACAACGTGGAGGAGAATGCGGCGGCTCCTGTCTCAAGTTGTTGGTTATGTGCTCGGGCGGGAAGCAACATTCACCCAGTGGGCGTAAAGGACATGTATGGCCCTGACGTAGTAACGCCTCCAGACGTACCGCGCCTGCGTGCACCTCTGGAACAAACGCGATATGGCTCAAGGAACTGACCCACCTTCTGTTTACATATTTATGAGTGTGGTACTGCCTTTTTGAAAAGAAATTACGCTTGGAACTCTCCATCTCGGCTCGGCACAAGGCCATTTAGTTCTTGAACGGTGCAGAGTCACCATTTGGAAGGGAGGGATGCAGTACCAACAACTTGGACAGGAGCACGGTCAGCTGCTGCACCTTAGGAAAATGGTGGACGCATACTGTTGTCTCTTTGCAATCGCTCGCTGATCGACTTGCTGCGACCATGAGGTAGCGAGGAGCAGGAGCATCTGGACGGGAGATGATGTCAAAGAGAAACAGCTCCTTTCTGCAGAGCGGTGGTGAAGCCTTGACTGGCTGCAATGGCTGCGTGCACTGGGCGCTGCTGCTGCTGTTTGCTGCGGCGGCAGGATGGACCGACCACTTCGAGCCACGTTTCTCCCAGGCCACCAGATGGTGACGCTGATGTGTTGACGCAGTGCCGTGGTGCCAAGTTAGCTCCTGGCCACGCTTCATTTCTGCCCTCAGATTCTACATATACCATATTCGGCTATTCCGGTGTCTTAGCAAAGAATGACCCCACCGCCCGAGTATGGATTTTACCGCCAACGCTCCACACTGAGTGACTACATGCCGCCGCTGGCTCGCTGAGCCCCTGTGCCGCTATCTTTCTTGGACCTGCAAAGGGGTTTTTTACCCCGTGGGACGGCTTGGCCTCCGACTCACCACTGCTGCTATCCTGCTGACTCACGGGACACAAGACCCACTTGCTGGCTGCGCTGCCTGAGTTGGACGGAAGCTGATGCCCTCTTTCTCTGACGATGATGAAGCCTTGCTCACCCGGTCCCAAAGTGCGGTCGGTGGCTGGCTACCGATCATCATCGATTTGTGTTTTCATCGTCACTGCTGTCCTCATCCCGGTCTTGGTATGCCGAGGTGACCTCTCACAACATGACCTCCCATGCACTCTCCACATCTATACTTTGCCGCCTACTGCAAGAAGCAGGCGATATTGGCCCCATTTTTCGCTTCCAAGTAGCTGCTGACTGTCTCCTACAAATTGTTCATCCTCGCTATATAGTGGCGCTGAGCCCAGACCACATAGTAGATCTCTGATGGGGAACCGGATGGGACAGAGGCGGGCTGAGGACAGGTGAGGGCCGCTGGACCCATCCCGGGCCTTGCACAAATAATGGTTGTGTCTGACGTACAAAGACTCTTGGCTGGGGTTGTTCAGGTTGTCATTCTGGGAGGAAGAGGATGACCTAGTCAACCTATCAAGAACCCTTGGGTTGCAGAACAACACGACGGACGCTAGATGGACAGCCGAAGTTGTGGCCTCCCGAGTGACCCTGCTGCGACGTCCTTGCTGTGCTGCGACCTGGGGCCTGTTCAGGAATGCTTTGGGCCACTGCCACTTCGCAGGTGCAGAGCCTGCAACCTCTCTTGGCAGGACATAGCTGTTTGTTCTATAATGTACAGACACCGTTGAGATGATATTGTATATGATAAATATACACCCTGTTTTTGACTCAAATGAACCCGAGTAACAAGCTTGGGTTACCCTTGGATATAAATTGCGCTCACAATGGCCAGGCAAAAATTTACGTGTGTGCGTGGGGATAATGTGTCGTTTAAAACACTGTGTGTTTAATAAATGTATATGCACAACAGGCTTTAATTAACCTTCGGACATGAATTAGGCTACAGGAAAAATTTATATATTTTGGCGGTTGAAAAAGACGGTTTCTTGGGGTCAGCACACAGCAAAACATCGCTTAATTAACCCACTGGATTGTAAATTGAGCAAAAGATGAGCCGCCAAACTAGTAGGCTTTGTAGAGTGTTACAATTGCGAGTTTGTTTTCTACGCACACAACAAGAGATACAGTTGTAATTAAACTTTGCTTGTGAATTAGGATACAGAGAAAAATGTATATATTGGTGGGCGTTGAAAAGACGGTTTCTTGGGGTCAGCAAACCAGCAAAACAACACTTAAATTTAACCACTGATGTAAAATTGCGCAATAGAATTGAGCAGCAAAAATGAAGTGGTTATTGGTATTTGTATAAATAACTCTGTTTCTTTAAATGAATACAACAGAACTGGCTTAGCTCTCCATTGGATATTGAAAGTATTATGCGCTGCAGTGGAGCACACAGGTGTTGTGGAAGTGTTGTGATTTCGATCCATACCCCAAAAAATTAGAATAGATCATTAAGAGAACAGTCTCTGAGGACAGCTGAGAAACCCCACAAAATCGCTGTATAAAAATCATTCTTCAGTAAGAGCTATCAGCCGCGGCAGCACCTTCCCTGATGAGCACAGTGAGAGGAGTGTGTGCGCCCGGCGTCGCGCCCCGACGTATTTAGTGCGGTGATGTCATCTGAATCCCGCCGATTCTCAGATTGGCTTCATCTCTGGCACATGTCATCAGGCTATGCCCTTCTTCCGCCCAGAGTGCTTTGCCCCATGTAGCGCCATGTGCTCGCAGCCATTTGATCAATAACAAGCACACTTCGTTCACCCGAAGTACCCCAAAGTTCGACTTCGTTCCTAACCGAATTTTTCCTGAAATTCTAAACGAATTCCACTTCGTTAGAATCGATTCGCCCATCTCTAGTTAAAGTAATCAATATACTGTACTACATTAGTGACTTGATCAGCATTTGTAAATAATATTAATTTAGTGTTCTCAAAAAATAAATCTCTTTATAATATGGAGGATTATAAACAGGCTGGTGTGTGCAAAGTGCTAGTTAATCTGGTTCATGATGTCATGGTTAGCCAATTCTGGACAAATCCCAGCACATAATTAAATATGTTTTGTGATTTCAAATGACCTAAATACCTTTCTCAAAGCTATGAAAACAAGAATTAATTTTAAGCCTTTTAGATCTGACATTATTTGGGATTTTATCTAAAGGACATGAACATTTTGTCCATTGTACACATGTATTCTGTACATGATAGAATCTTTTCCTATAGTTAAATGCTAAATGTTTTATATACAGCAGGAATATGATGATTGAGGATATATAAGTGGTCTCAATAATGGTCTTCAATGAAACATATAAATCAAAAATGGTTTTAAAAAAGAAAAAAAAAAGGCTTTTGTTTTTTACACAGTCCATAGTAACATGAACAGCAGCTGGGAGTGACTCAATAAGGTCCTGGTAGCTTGCCACAGGTATCAGGAGCCATGCTGACTGCATGGCTGTAGAGCTAACACGACGGTTGAGGTGGTCCCATACATACTCAATTGGGTTCAAATCTGGAGAAGTTGAGGGCCAAGGTAGTACTTTGAAGTCTTGGTCATGCTTTTCTGCCGAACATTTTTAGCTGTTTGACATGTCACATTGTCTTGCTGGGAGAATCCCATCTGCCCCAGGGATGACAATTAGAATGTATTAGTGTGTGTGATCAGCAAGGTTGGATTCATATCCAAATCTGTTAAGAGTGCCTTCTACGTGGATGAGTGGGCCCAAAGGATGCCAGAAAGCACAACAGATTGTGTTCTTTCAGCAATGACTGTTGGTTCTTTCATGTTTCTCATCTGAAACGCCAATGTTCATCTATTTGATGAAGCAGAAAATGTGGCTGTTTGAGAAGGTAACTCTTTTCCAATCAGTGGGGGTCCAATTCCAATACTTTGTTGGCAGAGAGGCAATGATCATCTGTCTGCTCCTGAAGCCCATATGCAGTAGAGTTCTTTGAATTGTTATTTTAGATACATATCTTGTAATCCCCTGTTTTAATTTGGTGGCAAGCTCCTCCTCTGTAGCGTGTCAGTCCGCCATTATGTACTTTCATAGCCAACATTCACCTTTCACTTTAATGGCACATGGCGTATCACAGTTTCCATGCTGCTTATTTGTATGGTTCCATTTTTCCACTCGATATACACTTTCACCACAGCAGCATGCCAACAGTTACAGAAATACTGCCATGACATGGGTAATGTGTGCATACAGCTAATCACGCACCTTATATACCCTACAGCTCAGCTAACGACACGTGATTTTCTTAATGGGCTTTGCACTTTCGACATCAAAAGTAGGAAGTGGTCATAATAATACGACTTAACTAGATAAATGTCTATTGCTATTTCTGTAAAATAACAAGGCTTATTGCATGAAATTAAATTGGACTTTGGGGGAAAAAAAATTCAATATTGTTGGAGACAATGTAACTTACAAACCTTCATACTACTCTGTCTTCGATCTATATCCTAACGTCTGTTATTTGTAAAAATCCCCCCTCTCTCTTATGGAATCCTATAGACATTTTACTGTATGCAATGCCTTTGACACCTCAGAAACTATTTTGCTGTTACAATTATTTTTGTCCCACTTACCAAATGGCCTTACAGTGCATGCTGTTGTACGTCTGGCGATTAAATATGTTTGCATACTGTATATTTTGTACTTAAGGGGTCATCAGAATAAAAATTTTTTGGTAATTAGTACCAGAGACTTGAAATTAATCTATAAAGCTTTCTTTTAGGTACAAGCATAACAGTTATATCTATAGCTCCAGTGAAACTATCATAAGATTCTATAGCATCCTGAACTTCAGAACCATCAGTGATCCTCACCTAGCAATTGTTTGGGTTATTAAATGCAAAGAGTGAGTGTCTTACAAATCTAGAGGAATTTTATAGTCTTAGGAACACTAGAAATCAAGTAATAAAATGTTAAAACAATTTGTCTAAGTCACCATACTAATAAACAATATGTACTTGTTGCAATCAGTGATCAAATAGGAGAATTTTGCATAAGTATTGAATGTCTCTGTTAAAAAACACTTTCTTTTAAGGCTATGTTCACACGGCATAATTGCGGGGCGTAATTACGGCGGCCCTCCGGCCCCATAGTCGTTCATTACTAGCAGCGCGTATTCGCCACTAGTAATTGACAGATCACTTATCTCCCCCCGTGGCGTATTGTCAGAGCAGGGAGAGGAGGCGTAATCCATAGTTCTCTATGAGAACTGTTGATTACCGTAATGACTGGGACGCATCTCGCCTCGTATTTAGCGCAATACGGTGCGAAATACGGGCCGAAATACGTCCCAGCTTAAGCCGTGTGAACATGGCCTTCGACCAAAAACCTAATCAAAGCATTTAACCCTTTAATTCTTTAACTTTGGCCTAGGGGTATAGTCCTTGGTGGAATTTCAATTCAGGATCTGCAAGACAACAGTGCTGACCACTGTGCCACCAGGCGCAAAGCACTGTATGACTGGTTCGAAGCTCTTCACACAGTCCAGGAATGCTCATTTGTTATTGCCCTCACTCACATGTTTCATACATTTTAGGGTGTTTGGGATCCTTCCAGTGGAACGGTTACACAATCTCATATAAACCAATTTCTGTCCAGCAGCAGGCTTCCCACACTGGCCTTGCTCAAGACCTCATGACCTCGTCACCCGGGGACAAAACTACCCACCATTATATTGCCAGAACTGCACAGAACTACAGCAAAAAAGGGTAATAAATGTATTCACAATTAAGGCAATTTATTTAACCAGGGCCATTCCTAGGCTAAATTGCACTCAGGGAGAGGTGAAGAAATTTCGCCCTCCTCCCCCCGCCCCACACGTAACATAATGCGCCACAATGTAACACAGTGCATCACCGTCAACCAAATCTAAAATATACAACAAGCTTTACCACAATGTGCTACGTATAAAACTACTAAATAATAGTCATACAGTTACCATATATAACACTGCTACACCAACCAGAGTCCCAGGCAAATAGTACCAATGTGCTACTAAGACCACATATCACCAGCACATAGTGACAAATACCGCAACACCGTGACCACAGATCACCAGCACATAGGGACTGAATAATACTGTCACACCATGACCATATATCAACAGCACATAGTGACCGAATAATACAAACTGACCATTACGGAATGCAAACCATTATACTACAACCAATATTACCAGCATACAGTGACCATACAGTGGTGGATACCAGTGTACACAGGTTCTGCAGACATATAATCGATTACAGTAAAGTTATATCTAGCGACTTACAGGAGACGTCTCTGAAGAGTTGTTCTCTTTCTCTTCTTCTTTTCCATCTGTCCCAGATGCCATGACGTCTTTTCCCGACCTCGTTTTTTCACTGTAGAATATACAAAACAAACATCTTAGACTCCTCCCTTTATCACCACCAGATGCCCCTGCAGCCCGTAGACGCCCCAGTCGCCAGTAGATACCGCTGTAGCCAGTAGATGCCCCCTTGTAGCCAGTAGATGCCCCCTGTAGCCAGTAGATGCCCTCCTGTAGCCAGTAGATACCCCCTTGTTGCCAGTACATGCCCCACTGTAGCCAGTACATGCCGCCTTGTAGCCAGCAGATGCCCCCTGTAGCCAGTAGATGCCCTTTGTAGCCAGTAGATGGCCCCTTGTAGCCATTAGATGCCCCTCTGTAGCCAGTAGATGCACCCCTGTAGCCATTAGATGACCCCCTTGTAACCAGAAGATGCCCCCCTTGTAACCAGTAGATGCCCTCCTGTAGCCAGTAAATGCCCCCTTGTAGTCAGTAGATGCCCCTCTGTAGCCAGTAGATGTCCCCTGTAGCCAGTACATGCCCCCTGTAGTCAGTAGATGCCCCCCTGTAGCCAGTAGATGCCCCCTTGCATTCAGTAGATGCCCCCTTGTAGCCAGTACATGCCCTGTTGTAGCCAGTAGATTTCCCCTTGTAGCCAGTAGATGCCCCCTTGTAGCCAGTAGATGCCCCTCTTGTAGCCAGTAGATGCCCCCCTTGTAGTCAGTAGATGCCCCTGTAGCCAGTAGATGATCCCTTGTAGCCAGTACATGTCCCCTGTAGCCAGTAGATGCCCCTGTAGCCAGTAAATGCCCCTTGTAGCCAGTAGATGCCCCCCTGTAGCCAGTACATGCCCCCTGTAGCCAGTAGATCTCCCAATCTAGCCAGTAGATTCCCCCCTGTAGCCTGGTAATGCCCCCTTGTAGCCAGTAGATACCCCCTGTAGCCAGGTAATGTTTCCTTCTAGCCAGGAGATGCCCCCTGAAGCCAGTAGATGTCCCCCTTGTAGCCCGTAGATGCCCCCTTACAGCCAGTAGATGCCCCTCTGTAGCCAGTAGATGCCCCCTGTAGCCAGTAGATGCCCCTTGTAGCCAGAAGATGCCCCTGGTAGCCAGTAGATTCCCCCTGTAGCTAGTAGATGCCCCCCTATAGCCATTAGATGTCCCCTGTAGCCAGTAGATGCCCCTCTGTAGCCAGTAGATGCCACCTTATAGCCAGTAGATGCCCCTCTGTAGCCATTAGATGCCCCCTGTAGCCAGTAGATGCCCCCTGTAGCCAGTAGATGTCATGCCTGTAGCCAGTAGAGATGCCCTTGTAGCCAGTAGATGCCCCTCTGTAGCCAGTAGATGCCACCCTGTAGCCAGTAGATGCCCCCTGTAGCCAGTAGATGTCCCTATACCCAGGTAGTAGCTAATTATAAAATAAATTACTCACCTCGCCAGGGTCCCCGCGTCCAGCTCCGGGAGCTGCAGAGCAGTGTAAGCAGCGTGATGTCATCACGCCGCTTACGTTGTCACGCAGCTCCCAGGGAGCAAACCGACCGAGGCAGATCCCCGCGTCGCAGGGGGCGCGGTGAAAGCTGTGCGCCCCCTGCGACGCTGATACAGGGGAGGATTTCAGGACGGGAACGAGCGAGTGTGTGCAGCTGCTGAGTTACTCTGCGCGGCTGTTATAAAACGGCCGCGCAGAGCCAGGGGCTAATCTCCCGACAGGGGAGGCGGGTGGCGCCCCCCTCGGGGTAGGGGAGCCTCCGCGCCCCGGGCGATCGCCCGCCTCGCCAGCCCCTAGGCACGGGCCGGGCGTTAACTCTCCAGCCGGGGCATTGCTAAAGTCCTAAAACATCTGGGGCATGGGCCCTTAGTGTTACATTTTGCTCAGTAGGGCTGGTTTCACACCATATTTTGCACACTTCATTAACTGCAGAATTTTATTTTTTTTAAATTTTAAAAAAGGTTTTTTTCCCCTTGCCCCAAAAAATTTTTCCGTTTTTTCCCACATGGATACTGTTCTTTCCCCGTTAGCAGTTTTTGCTGATAATGGAAACCCGGGGGCTGACAAATGTGGCCCTTCATAAACTTTAAATTTTTTTCATAAAATTTTTTAAATAATAATCATACAGTTTACAAATTTTTAACAGCTCTATAGGTTTTTAAAAAAAATTTTATCCCTTTTTACGAAAAAATTTACCCTCATACTTTTTTCTAAAAAAAATTTCCCCCAAATACCAAAAATTTTCCAAACCCCGAATTATCCCAATTACCAAGGAACAAAAAAAAATTGCTAGATTCATGACCAGTTTATAAAAGATGTTCTGCAGAAAAAATGTTTTACAGTGTTGTTACAGCCAAATGCCCCCATGGTGAATTAATTCTTTTGATCATCACTCTCTTCCCCTTTTTTTCCTTTTGGCCCTAGACTGTCATGATGATTTTTTCCTTCCCACAAACCCATCCCCAAACCAAAATTTTACCAGAAAAGAGTTTTTAAACCCTTTCACTCTTCAGCCCCTTTTAAACCCCATTCCCCCCCACTGTATGGTCCCCATGGGGTTGATAGGGGGAGGTGGGGTTTTTGTGGTAAATGGAGAATTATTTTCCCTTTTGGCACAGGTTTTCATGAACACAATAGTGAAAAGGTAGGGGCAACAAAAAAGGGAATTCGGGCCCACAGCTTACGGGCCCCCCACCCTCCGGGGGAAAAAAAGGGGGACCAACCCCATGCTTTTTTGGGGGTTGTGGTTTGAAATTTCCCAAGGATCACCGGGTTTCAAATTGGGGGGCCCTGAAGTCCGCCCCCATCAACCACTAGAAGATCAGCCCCCATGAATTACTTCGGGAAGGTGCAAATGATTTTATTTATTTTTAAATTTTTTTAGGGAAATTCTTTTTTTTTTTTAAAAGGATTTGCCTTTAAAACTAAATTGGATTTTTTGGGAAATAATTTGGGGACTTGTGTTTAAAATCCTTTTTTTAAATTTAAAATTTAGTCTTTTTAAAGAAATTGTTGGGGGAAAGTTTTTTTAAATAAAGTGTTTTTTTGGTTGTAGTTTTTTTTGTTTTTTTAAATTTCTTTACAATGAAAGTAATAGGGGGACTGAAAAAATCCACCCTTTACTTTTATTTGGGGTTTTGGTGTCAAAACAGGGGGTGTTTTTTTTTTTTTAAAACCTAAAGGGTTTTTAAAACTAACACCCTCTCAATTTTCCAAAAGGGAAAACCAGTGAAAAGGGGGGAAACCTTTAAGGGCCCTTTTACCTTTAAAAAGTTTACCCCTTTAATGCGATTATCTGGCTCTGGTCCAGCTGCAGACCAGTATTTTTGGAATGGTTCGGCTGGTTATGAAAAAAAAAGATATAAAAAAAGAAAAAAAAAGGAGTGGGTTCTCCACCATTTTTCATAACCAGCCGAGGTAAAACCAACATCTATAAAATGCACCAAAAGTAAGCAGGCTGTGATGTAAAATGCGCCAAACAAATCTGTTAGGCGCATTAAAAAGTGTTGAGTCTTCCCAAAACAATGTGAAAACCAAAATTTTTTTTGGCACATTATACTTCACAGCCCAAACAAATTTTGGGAAATTTTACCCAAAAAAAAGGGGGTAAAAAAAAAAAACCCTTTTCTTTCCTCTCCCTGTGTCCCCCAAAATTTCTTTTTTGCCTTTTTTTGGGGGGCTTCGGGGGCCCCGCCCCGGGCCCTCAAAAATTAGAAAACAAAAGACCATAAATGAAGGGCAGTTGGGGGCAAAACTGGGGCCGATTACGTTCGAATGGGCGGGACCTATTTTAATTGTTTTTTGTCGAGTTTTGGGGAAGTCAAAGGGGAAAGAGTTTTTGGCCTTTAGGGCAAAACATGTCCCCTTTTTTTTTTAATTTACCCGGTAAAAAAATTAAAAAGTAAATTTTATGAAAATTTAAACCAAAACTATATAAAATTAAATTTAATAAAAATGTAATCAAAATAAATGTATATTGAAAATGTAAAATTTCCCCCAAAAATATAAAAAATCAATTATAAAATAAAATTTTAAAAATTAATGGGAATTTAAAAACAAATTTTTTACATGAAATAACCCACTGTGATGTTTTCAGATTTTTACATTTTTTAATTTTTTTTTACATTAAATTAAAATTTTAATTTTTGCTGCTCTCATCCTTTATTCAACATACAGCAAAGCCAGCAAAACCCAACGGGTTTCTTGTGGGACCGTGGTTCACCAAGAAAGATGGGACCATATTTTTTAAAATTCCCCGTTTTTATTTTGGGCCATGCTAGGGACTTTTCTTTTTATTTCCCCACCCCAATCGATAGCCGTTACATTTTTGGCACAATTACTAAATGCGCCAAATTTTCCGTAATCGCCAAAACTAGGCGAGGCGTGATAAACTTTAGATCCCTTTATATTTGCACAAAAAAAGGGTTTTTCATAAAGGCACTATTTACACGGGAAAACGAGAAAAGGAAAAATTTCACTTAAAAGGGAAAATTTCTTTAATACATGTCTCCCACATTTTTGAAAAAAAACTTTTTACAAGGGGTTTGGGGGAGGGGAAAGGGTATTTAAAACTTTTTGGTGGTATTCTTTTTCATTCCCCCTTTACTTTTTCAGGTTAGTCATTTCTCAGTGTGTCTAGAAAACCAAAAAACTGCACCATGATGATTGGGAAACCCCCGGGTTCATTGCCCCTTTTCTTTTCCCCATCCTAGCCCCATTCCCCTTTTTGGGGGTATAAACAAAAAAGGTTTTATGAAGGCAGGGAAAGCCCCCCAAGGGAAAGGGGATCATGGGGGCCCTCAGATAAACCCTACCCCAGTAAGGGGGTTTCCCAACTTTTTCCTTGTTTTTTTAAAATTAATGGCTCCATGCCCAGACTAGGGGGAACATTTTCCCTTGTTACTTTTTTCCACAGGGGTTTTTTAAAATGTGAAACATTTTTCCGTTTTTTTATATTTTGCCAGGGTTTGTGGACATGATGGAAACTAACTTTTAGAGAGGAAACCAGCCCATATACAGAACATACTAAAAAGAGCTATGCCCCCCCCTACAGTTTTCTTCTAGACAAATATAAGCAGCTGTAGCATGGCAGATATTATGCAACAGTAATGAGAAGGTAAGGGTTGGCTTTCCCGTACTAGGGGTTTTTGATAGGAAACACTTGCTAAAACCCTTTTCGCACCAAAATCGTATTTTTTCCACAGTTGGGCCCATTCTTTTCCCGGATGTTGGAAGACTCCTGGCAAAAGGGAAGTCCCCGTAAGAATTTTACAAACTGTGGGTGTTGTGGGGGCCTCAGAAGCTATGGCCCCTTTTTTTGTTTAAAATGATTTCCCAAAATCCAAAAATTAGATCGGCATTGATTCCAAATGTAAAACCCTTTTGATTTCCACAGTTAATACGTCCACAAAATCAGGTTTGGGTTTGGGAGAGGTGGTTTTCTTGGGGGTTTTTCATTGCAGCCAGAAAACAAATAATGACTGTTTGGCCCGCCATTTTTCAGAAAGGAAAATTTGGCCCCCCATAGGAAAAATCCTAAAAGTGTTTCCCCAGAAAAAATACACAGTCGTTACAAAAAATTTTTTTAATATTTAATATAAAAGAATTTTTCCCATGTATTCCCTTTGTTTGGGAAATAAAAAAAAATTTTAAAAAGTAAAACATAGGAAATGTTGTTGTAGGAAATGTTGATAATAAAAAATACATACAGTAAATGAAGTAACAAAACAAACACAAAACCTGCTTCCCAAATTAAAAAAAAAACTTTATGAAACACAAAAAAAAGGTTTATTTAAAAAATTTTTATTACCGGCTATAAAGGGTTCTGTCTACAAAATAAT
Organism: Phyllomedusa bahiana; assembly: GCA_025379985.1. NCBI lineage: Eukaryota > Metazoa > Chordata > Amphibia > Anura > Hylidae > Phyllomedusa > Phyllomedusa bahiana. The sequence goes on along the minus strand of JAODAL010030878.1, from coordinate 4,130 downwards.
TTTGTTATTTTTATTTAATTTTTTTCTTATTTTTCATTTTTTTTTATGGGATGCAGTGGGGCAAAAAACTGTTATAAACCCCCCAAAAGGTGCCAAAGAAAACCCAAGGGCCACAAAAAGCCTTTACCCCAAACCTTTCCAAACAACAAAGAATAAAAAAAAGGGTTTTGGTACCTTTTGGGAAAACTGGATTTTTAAAAAGCAAGTATGATTTCTGTAGGTGAGGAGAGGCCTGTAAAAAGAGGTGTGTGTTTTAAAATGTGGGTGTGTTTAAAAGGGGGTAATTGTTTTTAAATGATGCTACGTGGGAAATTCCTTTAATTTCAATTTTTAAAAAAATTAATTATGATTGATCTCTCTGCCTCTGTCTCTCTGCAACAGCTCCCTCCTCCCACTTGTCTCTCTCTACACAGAAGTCTGTGGCCTGCATTCAGAAAACCCGATCTCCACTGTGTCCTTTACAAGCTGGGTTCAATGAGTATGAACTTTAGAGTAAATTTAAAAGGGAAAATAATCATTTACAGTTTTAAAAACATGACAAAGGGGGGGAAGAAGGGGAAACTGATAAGGGGGGAAAGATTCATGTTTCTTATCTAGGCAACCAAAATTAGGCATATAATTTAAGAATTATAGTATATCTGAATCATTTCCAAACCACCTACACTGAAGAAAAGGATACAGTGAAAAAAATGCATTCTTTTTTCCCAAAAACAAAAAAAAAAAAAAATTAAAATTTTGTGAGTTTAAAACATTATTTTTCCTTTATCCAAATTTTTTTTTTTAAAAATTTGAAGATATTTTTGTTTTTAAAGATTTTTTTTCATTTTTGCATACATTATTTTGTAAAGTATTTTTTTTAAAAATATTTCCCTCCCAAAACTTTTTTTTTGGAATAGAACTGGTTTTTGGTTTTAAATTTGGGATATATTATAAAAAAGAAAATTATAATCAATTTTGGATTACTCAGAAACATTTCCCAAAATTTTTCTCTTGAAAGGGTTTTTTAATTTAGAAAAGGCCATGTGCACAAAGTCTATACAATCGCAAATGGTACCTAGGTGTGGTTGCCAACCAACCATACATTTTTGAGAGTCTGCAAAAAAAAAAAAAACAGGCGTTTTTTTCTGCTCATATTGTTCATCAGAAAAAGGCTCTGTGTACTTTTCTGTGTGTGCTTTCAACATGCACTGGTTTATGACATGCACAGTGCAAACAGGAACATAGGCCGTCTCACTCTGCCATTGGTTTATCAGCAAGGATTGTATATGTCTCTAACAAATCAGTTATAGCATTTTTCTCCTTCATTGTGTTTTAGACACAGCAAATCTCAAGTTATTACGAGCCTGACATATTCTGATCACTGACCTGTGTCTGGACTATGGACAGGAATGTGCAGGTTCATAACACAAGACATCTACTGCTCTGCTCTTCTAGGTCTTTAAATTCAGGGATTACTCATTATCTGGACAATCTGAGAAGCCTTAGCCAACATTAATCTGGCAACATGTGCTGCAATACAGCCCAGTGCTGGCATTCAGCAAAAAGCATCAGGCTCGGACTTGCCCACTGGGGTGAAAGGGTACGCCCTGTGGTTCCCAGGGAAAGATGGTCAACTGAGAAAAGCAATCCTGGGCCTGTTCTTCTGGGAGAAAGGCAGAGAAAGAGAGGCAGAGTGCAAGTCCCGTGCAGTACCTGCGTAATGGGCTCCAAGAACCAACTCTGCTGGTTATCCTCGAGGATCAAAATCCCTGATGGGCTTCAAAAATCAGCTCCACTGAAGTAATCTATGGTATAGGAACATCAAGAGAGGCCAGGTCCACTAAATATAGTGACCGACTGCCCCTTCACCAAGTTGTTGCTGCAGCCATTGGTCTATTAATTCACTTCTAATGCAGCTCAGCGAATGTGCATACTTGGTTGTACTAAGAACTCCCATAGAATGGAACAGAGAGAGCTGCGCATGCATAGGCACTTGTCCATTCTCTGTAGCCACAGCAGAAAGCAAAGAGATCGTATTTCCCCACATGGGAATACCTCTTTAAATGCAGAGGCCCATATTTACTATTGTAAAAGCTCTTTGGCTTACTTTCTATGCCAAAATGTTGGTGTGATGCTGGTGCAGCATGTCGCCCCCTATCCCGTTAAGCGACATTCACCTCCCTTTTTGAAATTTTTGGTGAAGTGTGTCAAAAGCCCAAGATATATGTGTCTGCAGAACACTACAACATGCTGCACCAAAAGAATTGCCACTAATTGGCACATTTACTATTGGTTGTGTCAGAAAAGTTTGGGGCAGGAGTCTGCAGGAAATATAACACATTTCATTCAGATGTTTTAATTTCTTTCAGAGAAACCTCTGTGGTTGCAGTTTATACCTGCTTTACATATCATTACATAACATTCATGGATTTAGGAAAGCTGGGTGGTACTGCAGAAACTGCTCTATTGTAATAGTTACTGGACATTTCCAGCCACAAGGGAATTATAGGGTTATAGAAGAATAAATTCAGAATATAAAATAATTTCTGTGATCATCACAGTAATAAATACAAGATTGCTTAACGTCTATACATTTTTTACAGTCCATAAAAATCTTATTTTTGTCTCCACCTTTCGTAGAGCATGTCCATGACATATATATATGCCCAAAAATGTACATATACATCACTATGAAAGAATATCTGCATAAAAGCTTCATTTCATTGATAGTTGTACATAGATGTCAAAGGACAGCTTTAAGTCATTAAGGTGGTTTTGCCACGATGTAATGTTGACGCTGGATCCTCCAAAATGGATATTTAATCACTTTTCTAAATATATGTGATTACAAAAATTGCAGTCTGAGAGAGCTACAGGCTGCCTTACCTGCCCTTAGTTACTTAAAAGCTTCTATTAGATATGACCTGACAAGAGCTGCAGGCCGGGCTTGCGCAGAGATCACTTCTTATCTGATGAAAGGGAGCTGAAGAAGCTTTCAAGGCACCGGGTAGAAATATGTTGTCTTTTGTACACAGAATCTACTAGTTGTAGTTTGATTATTTGAGTGAACATTTCACACGATCCCTTATGCACGGCTCTGTGCTCTGGCTGTGTCGCTCACTCTCTCAGCTCAGCTTGGCTTGTTTACAATTGCTTCTTAGCATATAAGGCACCTCCTGGCAAAACCCCTTTAAAATATTATTAACACATGGCAGATTTATTTCAGAAGTTGGGACTGAAAATCAGTCCCATATGTTTCATGCTTTGGACAACATGTTGACCCAGTGGTTAGCACTACCCGGGTTCAAATCCAATCAATGATAATTGTAGAATGTTTGTATGGGATTCCCAGACACTCTAAAAACATCAGGCAACATGTATGAATGGGACTGCTGCAGTTTTCTTGTGAGCCCAAAAAACGCCGTAGCCGTGTCCGACATATATGAACTGTCCTATGCCAAAATCTGGCGCATGCTGCAACAGACCCAACGCTTTTGTATGTGACAATTTTACAGGGATGAAGGAAGGTTGCCCCAGATTAGTACGAAGCGCCACATTTATGAATGTTATATTTACTATTTTGCCATAGGCAAACTTAAACTCTATCGGTTCTCTATCTGTTAAACACTAAAACGTAACTTTTATTATATCTAACTCTTAACCTCTATACACACTATTTAAAAACCTGATCTCTAACCTCATCATTTAACCCATTTTACCTACTAACAGGGGAGCCTTATATCTATAGCAAAGTACTAGCTTCAGTAAGGGATCCCAAGCCAACTACTTGGGCAGTCGTCCCTAATCTCATAGACACAGAACAAATAAGGCCCCCTTGTGACACCGTCTGCAGCAGGTGACACTTGTAGACAGAGGTGAGAGATCACAATTTAAAACGTCATATCTGACCTCGCCGACATGTTTCGCCAGCTAACCTGGCTTTATCAAGGCTTAGAGGTCCGATGATCAAAAGTCACTCTTTGTTCTCTTGCGAGATTCCCAATTTTTTGGATATTATGTGACATTTATGAATGTGTCACGGCAAAATGTGGCAGAAAACTGTCATACCAATCCATACCAATTTTATAGTGGTGAGGCTGAGAGACATTTTTGCGAATAAACTGTACACGCCACTTTTTGGTACTAAAAGA
>JAODAL010030877.1:0-49290 GCA_025379985.1 Phyllomedusa bahiana | reverse complement strand
AAAATTTCGCGGGTAAAAAAAGTTAATTCTTTAGTTTTAAGATATCAGCAGCATTTTCCCCTAAACAGCACAGTGAAAAAGCGGGTGTGAACGGGCCCACGTCGCGCCCCCGGACTTTTAATTTCGGGGTTGAGTCCCAGAATCCCACCGGTTTTTGTTTGGGCTTCATTCTGCAAAATTTTCTTTTTGGGCTACCCTTTTCTTTCCTTCCCAGACTTTTTTTTTCCCAAATGTGGGCGCTATGTGCTCGCAGCCTTTTTATAAATTTAAAAAAAACATGCTTCGTTCCCGCAATTCCCCCAAAACTTCAACTTATTCGAACCCGAAGTTTTTTCCTGAAATTTAAACAAAATTCCACTTCTTTAAATCGTTTCCCGGCCCATCTCTACTTATACTTTAAAAAAATTTTCCCCCAAAACCCCCAAAAGAAAAAATTTTTCTAAAGACTGAGAAAAATCATTACATTTTATTTAACCCTAATGAGCAAATTGTTTCCCATTTATTTATAAACCCAAGGGGTTTACATTGCAAAAAACCTTTGAAAATGGTACCCTTCCCCAAAATTAGTTGGCAGGTAGTTTCTCTGTAAAGCCAAAAAATTGCGTAAACGAAAAAATTAAACACCTTTATGCAATACTTATTTGTAAAAAAAGGGTTTAGAGAAAAATTCTTTATATTTTTTAATGAAAAAAAGGATTGATTTGAAGGGTTTTTTAACATACCCCTGTGTTTCCCATTGAAATAAAAAGTGCTTATCTTCAGTTTTTTTCCCCACTCAAAATGTTTATAAAATATAAATTTATAAAAATTAATAAAATATTTATATTTTAAAATTATAAAATAAAAATTTTAACACACATATCATACAAAAGAAACCCCCTTGAAAAAAATTTTAATTTCATGTTACAAATTTGTGTTTAACGTGTTTTTAGTGGCTTCTACTTCCATATATTTACAATAAGTACAACCACCACACCTATGGTTTCCTTTTGGGAGATACCTTTCAATCAATTTTTACATTTCTCCATAAATCGACCTTTTAAAAGTTCATCTGTCAGACTTTTACATCTTCTGAATGTAACGATTGGAGGCGTGCTGTTTTATTCTTTAAATCAATGTCTGCTTCTATTTGGTGCCAATGTTTTTAATAGACTATCGTATTTGATCTGCCAAGAATTGAAATCAATTAAATATAAAATATTAAATAAGAAAACACACCTATCAATTTTTTTCTTATTATGATCACCAAATAATAATTGATGTTGATCCTGATTACAATTGTCTTAAAAAAAAAAGCACTTGGATATGTAATTCTTCACCCATATTCGCATATATTTGTCTGGTTCAATTCTCCTGTTGTCGCAAAATAACTCCATAAGGTTGTTCGGATTTGGCATAGGTGTGGATGATCAACTGTTTAAAATATTAGAAGGAAATAAGAAGCAGTAGATGTTCCAAAACTCTTTGTCAAATTATTGCAACAAAATTTGTACATCCAAAAATTCTATCTGATTACTGCCTAAATTTGTCATACATTTCATTTTCAAATCATTGTTAATAATATACTGCGTGAAATTATTAAATTTCTTTGACGTGACCTGTAGGGGCCAATTAGTTAATTATGAAACATAACCAGTGTATTTTAAATACTTCAAAAAAGGGTTTACAGTATTGCATACACATTTTTCTCATTATGCCAAAAACAGGTTCACAAAAGTTGGGACTACTGTCCCCATTACTGTACCACTGTTCTATAAATACCAGTTTTCCCCAGACTTAAGTGTCTCAATTTCTATGCTTTCTCTTTGACAATCTCTCTCCATTTATATATGTGTATGTTTTTTTCTCCTGGGTTCTCCCTTTGGCCTTCCATTCCTTTCCCTCTATTGATCATGAATCTTGTAACAATATAGGCTCAGGTAAATATTTCACTTTAGACCTTTCACAATGCTCCCCCACATAGGGTTTGGAGTGCAAGCAACTCCAGTGCATTTTTCATTATAACTTTTGCTTCTCTCTGGGGTAGGTATCTTTAAGTAGGTGTACTCTTTTGCATCCCTTTTTATTTTATTTATTTTTCACTTGTCAAATGAACTCACCCCCTATAAAGTTGTTTTCCTTTCTTTCCCTTTTTTATCACTACCTTTGTAAACCGTAGCCTTAATAAACATGTGTTCTTTTATTGCAAGCAGGATAAATGTTCAAAAAACATTTTTACATTTTATACTGCATCCAAAAAGAAAAGATTTATCTCTATTTTTTTTTTTGCAAGAAACACATTTTAAAAGGGTTGTCCACTTTACATTTTTTTTTGTTTGAAATGGGCATGGGAGTTTCATAATTATTAACAAAAACAAATAGTACTTTTCTTACCTCACTTCGATCAGTGTGGGCTGTCCACTATTAACAGATTTCCATCTTTCTTTGCTTCTTCCAAACAGGGGGGCAACACTGCTGCAGCCGCTAATTGGCTGAAGAAGTTACACGCCACTGCCTGACTTCACCCTTTGGACAGCTCACTTAAATTTTTTTTATTGGTAGGAAACTGATGCCCATTTAAAATATAAAGTAAACAACAATTGTAAACTGACCAAACTTCACACTTTTTTAATATATACTATACTTTAACCTCAGTCTAAGACTAGATACATATCACATTTATGAGTTCTGTAAAATGCAATTGCCCTGATAAGGACGACCCTGAAGGGAACCTGTCCCTGTGTACACTGAACCCTGTTATGCCCTAAACACAAAATTAATACTTTCCCTCATGAATATGAGTTTGGGACCATAATGATGTTGTGCTTAATGTAAAACAGGGTTCATTGTGTACAGGGACCGGTTCCCATCGGGATCATCCTCATGGTAAGCATGCCCTTTTCTAGGCTATCTGATTTATTCATATGACCGAGTTTGCTTAGAACTTACATGATTTTATTTGGACGTTTTAGCGCATTCCCGGTCACCTTTGTTGTGCCAGCTTTGCATCTGTTCAGAAACCTGTGTATTTCCACAATCTCTGCATGTACTGATTGTGTGTATTATTTTCCATTATTTTAAGTCTCCAGTTCTGATTTTCTATGTTTCGATGTGCTTAGTGTGTTCAATTTGCGATTTGGTAATAATTCCTTTGACAGATGCCAAGTAGGGGAATTTGTTAACTTTAGGGTAGGGTCCTATTGTAAAAAAAAGTAGGCATTTTCCTTGACTTTCTCCTCATAGAAATTGTATAGAATAGCATAGACTCCTTTGCTATTCTGTTGTTTTCTGTTCTACCCTATAAATATGTCATGTTATTTAACCTGCACAGTGAAAAAAATAAAAAAAACCACAAAGAACAGTCAAAGAATCACAATTTTCGTTCACCCCACAGCACATAAAAGGGAATAAAAAGTGATCAAAAATCCATACCATGAAAAAATGCCCTTTCTCAGCTCTGTATATGTAAAAATAATAATGTTATGCTATCTGATGTTAGCAATACACATTTATTGTTTGTCATAAAATTTATATTACACTTTTTTTAAAAAGCTCTTTAAATAATAATAACAATATTATTTTGTTTATTGCCATATTATTTCAGCCTTCAAGAGTAATCTATTCATGTCCTTTTATTGCACAGTGAAAATTCATACTAGAATGAAGCATGTTCTTCACCTAGCTTCCATTATTAACTGTTTTAAAATCTTTAAAAATAGGCATGCACCCCTAAAAAGTTTTTTCCTATAAATAATGTTAACTCATCTTGATAAAAACAAGAGCTTCTTAGCTTTGTACTCTTAATGAATATAATTAGGCTATGTTCTCAGACGAGGGCATTGCAATATCGTGTTGTCCTTTTTAATAACAGTGTTTTTATTGTGGTAATTAAGACAGGTTATCATTAAAAAATGATACTTTGGGGTTTCCACGGGTTGACACAGCGGACCTGATGTGGTATTGTTGTGTTGTCATTGTTACCGCACGGATGATCACTGTTAAAAATAAAACAAAACACTACCTGGATTGCTTTATTTTGTTTCAAAAAGCCTCACAAAAACTTGATATAAAAAACTATGAAAGTGTATGTGAACCCATAATGATACAATAAATACATTATAACTTATCCCACAACAAAAAAAAAAGCCCTAATGAACTCCATATATAGAAAAATAAAAAAAGTTTTATAACTTTTTATAACATTTTATATAAAATGTATATAATTGTACCGAACCTCATAGTAAAGTTATCATGTCACTTAAGCTGCAAAAATTAAGCCCAAAACAATGGCAGAATTGCATTTGTCCCCCGATTTTCATGGCCCAGTGGTAAAAACTGGTGGCAAAACTGAGTGCCAAAATGCACAATACACCCCTAGATGAGATCCATGATGGTGTGTGGAATCCAAATTGGGGGGGCGATTCTAGATGGTTTCACTGTTCTGAGTACTTTGGGGGACTTTGCCTGGCGCCCTACCAAAATCTGTGTTCTCAAAAGCCTATAGCAGCTACCTACCCTTGTACATTGCTATGAGCCCCAATAAGCTGCTTACACCCCACTTTTTGGGTATTGCTGAACTTGTAGGAAATTGTGTAATAAATTTTGGGGGTGCTTTTTTCCAGGATTTCTTGTAAAATGTAACATTTTCAGCTAAAATTGCAGATTGTTGGAATTTTTTTTTTATTCATTTTCACAGCCTAACACTAATAAAAATTGCCAAACACCTGTGGGTCCGATAAACTCTATACTCTGTTGGATATATTCCTTAAGGCTGTAGTTTCCAATATGGGGTATTTTAGGGGTGTTTATTTATTTTTAGCACCTTAGGGTGTTTGCAAACCTACAATGACGTCTACAGAAAATTGTGATGAAAATGAGACCACAAAGTCCAGTAAGTGCTCCTTCTAGTCTGAAGCTTGTGGTTGAACCAAAAAGCGCACTAGGGCCACATATGGGGTATCTTTAAAAACAGCAAAATTGGAGGAATCGATATTAGTTTTGCATGTTTCATTGTCAAAATCTATAATGTTACCAGTGAATATAATGGTTTACAATTGAAAAATCTGCAAGAAAAGCGAAATTTTGACAATTTCACTCTCTACTTTGCTTTAATTTCTGTTGAAACACCTAATGGGTTGTATAAATTCTAAATGGATGTTTTTAATTCCCTAAGGGGTTTAGTTTTTTATTAGACAATGTCATTGATGGGTTTTCTACAACATATTAGGGCCCTCTCATGCCACATGCTGAACTGGTCTGTTCCTTTACAAATAATCAATGTTGCAAATTTTCTTCAAAATTAATACTAAATTTTATTAATACTTAATACTAAATTTAAAAAAATTATACCAACCTAGAGTAGACATATGGTAGATGTTAGTTTTAAACTATTTTGTGTGTAACAACTATCTGTCTTACACACAGAAATTTTTGAATTTGAAAAATGGCAATATTTCCAAGTTTTCATCACATTTTGATATTTTTCACAAATAAACAAGGATTGTATGGATGAAAATGTCTTACTAACTTAAAGAACAGTGGGCTACATGTATGAAGAAAGGTGTGTCAAAGTGAATAGTCGAGTCTCATTTTCAGTGTATTTTTTTTTTAATAAAAAAATAAATGCATCATGATGTTTTGTAAGGAGGTTTTTTGGTGTTGTTCATAAATGGTGTGTATTGTTCAGCGGGCCTCGCCTATGTGTTAGGTGTTATTACGGATCTTTGGTGCATATAGACTGAGCCTTCATGTACTAAGTTTACAGACAGGCTGGAAGGAAATAGAGAAAAATGATGAGAATTATCTTGTCTGTGGAATTTTGAAAAATATGGTACTGATCATGCTTGGAGGTCCTCAGGTAACTGCAATACCAGTGCTGTGCTGGCTCTTGCCTGTATGTAAAAATAAACGGGGGAGAGCAGCAAAAAATAAATTTCAAATTTAATGTTGTAAGAATTTTTAAAATATAACATTGAACAACATAATTCAGTGGGTTATTTTAATGTAAAAGTAGTTTAAGATTAAATGCATTTTAATATCATATTTTTATAGGAGATATTTCTATATTTTGGGATTATTATAATAATTTTATATTATTTTTATTATATGATAACATTTTTTCCATTAAATTTAAATAATTGCATGTTATTCAGTTTGCTAATTTTAAGTACATTACTTTTTATTTTTGTACTGGTTGTGTAGTGCGTATATTGGAAATTTTTTATCCTAACAGCAAATCTAGATCCACTTCGTTTCCTCTGGTCGGGTAGACCACATGAAATAGGTATGCCTATTAAAGCAGTATGCACCTAGTTTTGCCGAACCACATTAATTTATGTGTCTAATCGTTCCAAATGTGGTTTGACCACTCCTCATAACGCCCAGAACCACCCCTTCATGTTATGGCATTTGAAAGTGTCATGGGTCTTACGGAACTAATGCGCCTAACACATACGTTAGGTGCATTAGACATCGTAGCCGACTGTTTTTTGGTGCTTTTTGTGGCGTGTTTTTTGCAGAAATGCCAAGCATTATGATTGCTATGGATTTCTGCAAAAAAAGTGCCAAAAACGCACCAAAAAATGTCCAGAGCTTTACATACACTCCAATAGTAAATATTCTGCCTTGCTCTGTCATTTCTTGCACATGGTTCAAAAAGCAAACCAGCAGCAAAAACGAGCAGAGAAAAAAAAAAATGTTATGTGATGTTTTTTACTTTTAATGTCTATGGACTGTTTTCAGTCATTTTTTCAAACAAGTTTTAGGAAAACGGAATAAGCTGAAAAAAAAAAATAAAATATAAAAAAACTTAAAATGTGTCAGTGGAGACATAGGCCTAATTATAGAGAAAAGTTAAGCTAGTTATTCTGCTTTTACTGTTTTATCACTATGATCTGCAAATGAACCTATCCTGACAAGTTATTTTCTACGTGTGACTTTTTAACAGTAAATCTTTACATGCTGTGAATCAGTCCTCATCAAAAGTGACCTCTGGACAGCTCCTACAAGCTTATTTGATTGTGTTGCACTTTGGTTTAAGTTTTTTAGTGAGATTCAGCGTGACACACCAAAATTATGCTTTACTGTTCATTGGTTACCATTAGTGGAAACATAAGTACTAACCAAACATATCTCTAAACACAAAAAGGTTTTAGATTTAATGGACATTTGAATTACATTAGACAAGAGCCCCTATCTTTGCAAATTCTAAAAAGCATCAAGTGTGAGAGACTAATGGTGAATGCAAACTGTAAATTGAAATAAGCTGTATCATAGAATATAATACAATAGAATGCAGCAGGATTATGAATTCATATGTGAAAGTGAATATGACAGAATCTGCTAAGTAATCAGTTTTTTGTAACCAGTAGAGCAGGTTAGAGAAGAATGTGAATTATATTGTCTGGGATCATTCCTTCTGTGTTATGGCAGGTGTCATTCTCTACCTTGACGGGAAGCAGTAATTGCATGAAACAATTAAGCAATTGGGGCAAGGGGTTTTTTGTTTTTATTCCCACCACCCCACCCTTTTCATGCAGGTCATACAGGAAACAAACACAACGTGCTGTATAAACAGCTGATTTGTGTTAACTGACTGATAAAGATGTGTCATGAGTATCATGGGTGTATTACCTAGGGTGTGTGCCTATACTTTTAGTAGACTGAATTCCACTATGTGTTCTCTATTTTCTCACACCTCACCCATTTGTCCTGTTCTGCCCTCTGTTTCAGACAGAATTATAAAACTTTACAGCAATATTCAGCATAGTAGTTTCAGGTCTATGCATCATTTTCTTTATAGTTTCAATCACCAGTCTACCTTACTGTGTTTTTTTTTTTGTTTTTTTTGGCTAATACCCAGTAGAAAAAAAATATCTTGTCTCCTTCTTGGGAAGTAGAAAATTTTATTTCTGAAATTATTTTGTCAATGAGGATTATATTTAATAGAAAAAAATAGCAAATTATCTTTACTAAAGCTCCCCAAGAAATAAGAACCATATAAATGTCTGCTTTAGGTTAAGTTTCATGTAGCACTTTAACATCATGATGCAGCATGTCAGCCTTTCCCCTGGTCAGGACCTTTTAAATGACAGTGATCATACACACACTTTCACTGGTATTTACATTAGTAATTATAAGGTTACCATATACATAAATCTTCAATGAATCTTTTCCTTTAAGTAACTAAACATATGTCTGCAGCGTTAAACTATTTTAATACAAATAATTCTACATTCAAACCATATCTAATCGGTTTACATTTGCCATTGAAAATGACAAGGAATATTAAATTTTTGGGCTTTTACAATAAAGGGGCTCCAGGGCTCTTACTTATAACATTGGTGTACTACATGAATAAGGGCATATTAGATGGACTATGTCGTCTTGTTCTACTTTCAGTCTATTACAAAAAAATTTTTCATTCAAAGAAAGTTTATTGAATAAAAGACAAACAGATGGTACAAACCGGTATGCAGTAATGACAGTATTAACAAGAAAACATAAGTTACATAATGATCGAAGGCATCAAATAAGTCTGTGGTGAAGTCAGCAAATGTCACAGCGTATGATATCGGTAAGGTACATAACATCGGAGTTCAAGCTAAGATCACCCAACAGGTACTAAAAATAGACAACTGGTGGTCAGAATATCAATGATAGTAGAATTGATGAAGGCTGAGTGAAAGAGGCAGAAGGAATTACCAGATCCCTCCCCAATTAGCAAAGCAAAAGAGGGAGAAAACAGTAAGGCCCAGCATCATCACAAGTCTGAAACAGGGCAGAACAGGATATATCAATATCATACTAATGGCCACCTTAATGTGTCTGCTGTCAGTCTATTACAATTTTATTCTGTCTTTTCTACACAGTGGTCTTTAGCTGGAATTTGAGCATGCACTATTAGCAATGACTAGTGATTCTTACACTTCTAAATACCCTGTTGTGCAGTGGATTTATGAGCAAATACACAGAGGATTTGTTACAAAATATCTGTCTGCACATGTTTATTATGAAAGCATCGCCTCATAGCCTTTTTACTTAAACATAAAAATATTTAAAATTGTCAGATATATTTTTTCACCCTCACCTGTGGCATTGTTGCTGAAAGTTACCACAAAAATAAAACATTTTGATCATAAATTCTTCCAAATCCTGGAAGGCTGTTTGGAACCTTTTAAAATGTGGCCGTCTAGTGCTGTCACATACTCATATCCTGTAGAGAAATGCTAACATGTCAATTCAACAATACATTATATTGAGTCACATGTCAACAAAAAATGGACTGGCTACGGATTTAAAGCATGCAAATATACCTGACCTTAGGAGAATTATTAAAGGGGTGTTCCTACTAAGTAAAATCCACTGCACAGGTCGACCCTCAGCTAGCTGCGAACCGACCATGCATGAGAATGAGGAGGGCGGTGCTTGCAGCCGTCCTCATTCACCTCTAGTGTGTGCACTCGGCTATACTCGGGAGCTTGTATAGAAGGGCATGAGGATGGCCGCAGGTGTCATCAACCTCATTCTCATGCATGGTCAGTTAGCAGCTAGCTGAGAACTGACCTGTGCAGTGGATTTTGCTTCATGGGAACACCCCTTTAAGTATAGTCTTAAAATGAGGATCATGCCAATACACCCTTACACCCTGAAAAGGATTGTCAACTGTTTGATCACCCTGACAATCTTTTCATTTCTTTGTAGTTGAAAATACTGTCAGCTTGTAAGTGGTTGACCTGTCCCTTTTAAAGGGGTTCTCCTATCTTAGACCTATCATAGAGATTGATAGGATATGCCACAAATGTGTGATGGGGCAAGTCCCACTTCTGGGACCTGCACCTAACTTGAAAAAGAGCCCCTGAACTTGAAGAGTGTGCTTGGCTGTACCTATGAATGGAGAATGCCGTACATGCTTAACCACAGCTCTGTTCTGCACGGAGAAGTATAAGGACCTATTCTCAAGAAAGCTCTGGGTCCCAAAGGCAGGACTCACACTTTTCAGACATTTATGGTACCTCCTATAAATTTTCTATAAATACCTGAGATGGAAAAACCCCACATCTCACTGCTTTCATTTGTCTCTAAACTCCTTGAACAGCACATCTATCTTCAACTGTCCTCTCATCCCTCCACCAACTCTCTACTTGACCCACTGCAATCGAGCTTTCGAACCCACCACTCTACTGAAACCACCCTAACCAAAGTCACCAATGACCTAGTAACTGCTAAAGCCTCACGTCACTACTCTGTGCTTCTCCTTCTAGACCTGTCCTCTGCCTTTGACACTGTCGACCATTCACTCCTGCTACAAATCCTCTCATCCCTTGCCATCATGGATCTGGCCCTTTCCTGGATCTCCTCATACCTATCCGGACATTCAGCGTCTCTCAATCTTGCACCACCTCATCCTCCCACCCGCTCTCTGTTGGTGTCCCCCAGGGATCAGTCCTGAGCCCACTTCTCTTCTCTATCTACAATCTTGGTCTTGGTCAGCTAATAGCATCACATGGCTTTCAATACCACCTATATGCTGATGACACCCATCTTTACATCTCCGGCTCAGATTTTAACTCTCTGCTCTCCTAGATCCAAAACTGTCTATCTTCATATCCACCTTCTTTTCTTCCTTTTCTTTCCACAGTCCCACTCTATTTCCCCCAGCTCTCTCTATCACAGTCAACAGCTCCACACTCTTACCAGTCCCATAAGTCCACTGCCTTGTGATAATCTTTGACTCCTTTCTGTCCTTCAAACCACACATCCAAGCCCTTACCTCTGCCTGCCGCCTCCACTTGAAAAATATTTTCCGAATCTGCTCATTCTTTAACTTTGATACTACAAAAATGCTTGTCCGTGACTCATGATCTCCTGCCTAGAATATTGCAACATTCTTCTTTGTGGCCTCCCATCTAGCACCCTCGCTCCCCTCCAATCGATCCTTAAATCTGCTGCCCATCTGATTCACCTCTTCACCTTTCCCCTCGGCCAATCCCTACACTGGCTACCTCAATCCAGTTCAAGTTAGTAACCATAACCTCTCCCTTCCATACATCTCTGTCTTAATCTCCAGATATCTCCCATTACACAATCTCCACACCTCACAAAACCTTCTTCTCTGCTCTTCTCACACAACTGTCTCCAAGACTTTCCCCGTTCTTCGCCCCTACTCTGGAACTCACTGCCCCAACACATCAGACTCTCCTCCACTTTCTCTAGCCTCAAAAGCAACCTGAAAACCCATCTCTTCAGCATTACCTATAACCAACAATACTTGCAATACGCTGCAACTTCCCCATTCCATAAACATGTCTGCCCCTCACCTTCTGTCTCTTTCATCCCTCCTTACGGATGGTAAGTCTTCGTGAGCAGGACCTTCTCTCCCTCTGTACCAGTTGTTAGTTATGTATCGTTACCTTTGCCCTTATTTGACCTATGTTATGTATGTAACCCCCCTCGAATGTACAGCGATTTGGAACTAAGGGCGTTCTAAAATAAATAATAATAATATTAATAATAATAATTAATTTGTGAAAAGTAACTGCTTCTATACAGTCATTCTTTTCCCCTTATGTGTTCTGTTTCTCTCCTGTGTCTATCATGCATATATCATAAAAGCATGCAGCAGCATAGAACAGATTAGTGCGAAGCTGACTAGAAGTAGAAAGTAGGAAATAGAGGTTTAACGTAGAGTAAATGCATGTAATGAGATATCAGCCTGCTCAAAATGTGCAAACAGACAATCGGAAACAGAAGTGACCGCTGTATAATCAGTAGGACCCGTTACGCATATGTCAGAATCATCAGGAGTGAAACAGCTTTAATGAGGCAGTGGTATGAACCCTTCAGTTACCATCAGCAATGGGGCAGATGAAGGGTAACTACCCTGGAGAGGATTGGGCCATATAAACTTCAAGGACAACCCTCCTTCAGAGTTAGTTTGCTGTTGGAAAACAATGCGAGCCATAAGCTTACATTTGTCCTCCTTCTGACAGGCAAGAACCAAGTTAACCTGTGAGAGAGCTAGAGAGATTGTTATACAAATTCCTGTTGTTTGAAATTTTTAAGAGCACCTGTATTTTACAAGGATGTGGCCTGGGATGGGACTTTACTGAGCAGAGAATTATCAGCTTTGTGTGAGACACTTTATATAAGTCCAGCATCACTTATTTATACCTGTAACCATTAAACTTTTTATGCCTCTTCATGAATTGTAAAAACATTTGAGCTATTGCTCAATAAAACAGTTTTCTGCTCAAGGCTCTCCATAACCGCTCCCCTTCATGTATCTCTGCCTTAACCTCTAAATACCTCCCCTCACGCAACCTCCGCTCCTCACAAGACCTTCTCCTCTGCTCTCCTCTTATCACCTCCTCACATAACCGTCTCCAAGACTTCTCTCGTGCTTCCCCCACACTTTGGAACTCATTGCCCCAACACCTCAGACTCTCCCCCTCTCTCACCGGCTTCAAACGTAACCTGAAAACCTACCTCTTCAGGATTGCCTATAACCAACATTAACCGTGTTGCACTGCTCCGCCCCACAAACATGTCTGCCCATCCCCTTCTTTCTCTTCACCCCTTCCCTGTAGATTTTAAGCCCTCGCGGGCAGGGAAATCTCTCCCTCTGTCAGTTGTTAGTCACTTATTGTCACTTTGTAATTGTTTGACCAATGTTATTTATGTACCCGCCTGAAATGTACAGTGCCCTGGAATCAAGGGCGCTCCAAAATAAATGATAATAATAATTTATAACACAAGAAGTGAATGCTTGTTACTGTTTCTGTCCTTGCCCTTGATGAGTAATTAGGTAACACTGTAGTGAATAAGTAGAGGGACATTATACATAAGGGTGCTTTCACACAGCGCAGTTTTGGTGCAGTTTTAACTGTGCTCCAATTAAACTGCCTTTATTACCAGCAAGCTTTTTTCACTTATCTAAACTGTTTGGGGAAAGTGAGTAACAATTATGTGTTTTTGAATCCCAAGATTTTAAAATTCTGTAATTGATTACTTATTTAAAAATCTTTCCAAACTATTTAGACAATGAAAAAAAGCTTGCTGGAAATAAAGCTTTTTAAATTGGAGCGCAGTTAAAACTGCGTGTTAAAGCCCCTTAAAGGGAAAGCGCAAAAAAAACCAATCTCTCTTGCATATAGGGGGTTTCCCTCTTGTTTTAACATGTTTTGGGTTTTCTATGTTCCCCCTTTCATAATTCTATTGTTTTTCATAAACTTACAAACTGAGATTATGTCTGTATGATTAGAGAACAGAAAGCTTGTTAACAATGCAAAAAAATTTTATAGGGTGCAAGTATTAAATTATATTGGTAGCAAATTTAATTTAGGGTTTTAAGGAGGAATAACAAATCAGAAAAATGTTACCAAATCTTTAATTACTTCTTAGAAAAAGCCATAATCAAAGATTCAGTGCTGACAACTGCTTGGATTAAAGCCATGGTAGCAATAATAAGGTACCGCTTGAAGTTTCAACCTGCTATCAGTTTTGGACTACACCTATCATTAATTACAACTTCTATCTTTATCATCCAAATTTATAGTTCTGCTATTTCATAAGACTGAAAAATCAAATCATAAATTATGTATTACTTACCAATCACTAATATATATGGTATATAAGATAACTACATGCCAGATTTGACTCTGCAAGCTGCAAGGAAAAAACCCCTTTTCCATCCTAAACAGAGCTACAATAACTTTTTATTTTAATAAAAAAAAGAAAAAAATAAAATTCTTATATTTGGTAAGATTAATATGGCACCTTGAATTAAATCTGTTTTTTCCCCGATTATTTTTTGGAGTTAGGTACGTAGGTACACTTCAAAAAAATCCAGAAAATCATATTATATGATTTTTAAATAATTAATCTGCATTTTATTGCATGAAATAAGCATTGTAAAATAGAAAAACAGAACGAATATTTGGTACAAAAACTTTGTTTGAAATTTACAGATTTCAGACTTTTCCTGTAGTTTTGATCAAGTTTGCACAACTGCAGCGGGGATTTTGCCACCCCTTCTACGCTTTTTCTGAAGATTTTCGAATTTTGGGGGCTTTGCGGGGCTCCCTTTAGTTTCTGCTCCCTCGAAAGTTTTTTCGATTGGGTTCAGGTCTGGAGACAAGCTAAGCCATTCCAGGACCTTGAAATGCTTTTTACTGAGCCACTGCTTAGTTGCCCTGGATGTGTGGTTCGCATCATTGTTATGGGGAAAGACCCGTTATGACCCATCTTCATGCTCTTATGGGGAAGGGGGGTTGTTGGCCAAAAATTCATAATATAGGGCCCCTTTCACCCTTCCCCTTCAATACATTCAGTTTGTTCTGTCCCCTTTGCAGAAAAGCCTCCCGAAGATAATTTTTTCAACCCGAATTTCACTGGGGGACCGATGCTCTTGGGTTGTACTTCTTTTTCCCTCCAAATATGACAAGTGGGGAGTTTATACAAAAATTTTATTTTGGTCCTTTGACCAATGAACTTCACCCTGCTCCCATGGATCATCCTATGGTCATTGGCCAACCCCAAAAGGGCCTGGACACGAGCTAGATAGAAGGGGACCTTTTGCTTGGGAGGATTTTTTAATACAGTGGCATGGTTTTTTACTAAAGCTAATCTTTGAGACTATGGTCCCAGTCATTGATCAGGTCCTCCCATGTAGTTCTGGGCTGATTCCTGACCTTTCCCAGAATTATCCTTAGCCCAAGAAGCGAGATCTTGCATGGAACCCCAGACCTAGGAAGACAGTCATCTTGTGTTTCTTTAATTTTCTAATAGTTGTGCCAAAAATTGTTGCCTTCTCACCAAGCTGCTTGACTATTGTCCTATAGCCCATCCCACCCTTTGTGAGGCCCCAAAATTTTGCCCCTGGTGTCTTAGATAGTCTTCACTTGGGCTTTCTACATCTAATGAGTTCAAATAGGTGCAATGAATACAGGTAATGAGTGCAAAGTAGGAAGGTTTCTTAAAGAAAAACTAATAAAACTGTGAGAGCCAGAATTCTTGGGGTTTGGAAAAGTGATCAAATACTTATTTCATTTAAAAAAGCAAATTTAAATTTTTTAAAAAATCATACAATGATCACATTTTAAAACTGTACCTACAATAAAAAATTCGACCTCCCATTCTTTAGGTGGGAATACCTGCAAAATCACCAGTGTATTAAATACTTATTTTCCCCACTGTAAATACCTGGGTTCTTTGAAAGTTAGCTAAAAGAACCCATGTCCCATAGAACATTTCTAGCTTTAGTCAGGAATGATGAAAATTACATTGTTGATGATTTCAGTACCTTGGTGATGTCAGAACTGAAGGATATAGGTTAGCGGAAACCCTCCATAGTACCAGTACAGAAGCTGATGGCACAGAGTTGATGACATCGTAATAGTCAATATCAGTAACAATGTCGATTTTGCCCCTTTTTGACACCAGAAAAGGTGGTGATTGCTTCATAGTTGGGGTCCTGATGGGTGGTGTTATAACAAGGGGTTCCAGTTTGATAAGTTGAGCACTGGGACTCAAAGCTGCCAAGCTGTATGCATGTTTAAATAGCTGTATACATATGGCTTTATATGTATGGAAGCAGGGGTGCTTCAGACTGAAGTTGTGTACTTTTAAAGGCTCTATAATGGGTAATGTCACTGCAGGAAAAATCACTGATAATTTCACAGGCATGAGAACAGGGGGCAATGTAACTAATTTTTTTCATTTTTTTTTCTTTCAAAAAAGATAGACCATTGGGTCCTCTTTCATAGTATCCATATATGACATAGTATCACAGAGGGGTGATGCTTTCATAAAGCTCATAATGTCACAGGGTTGATGACATTATAACAGACAATATCAGTGTTGGTTAGTGATCTTTACAGATAAAGACATATGAGGTGGAGACAAGCAATTATGTCCCTATGAGTGCCAGCCCTATAAACTCAACTCCAGAACCCACATACCCCAGATCGCATTGTGACTGCACCATGGAGGAGGGGGAGCCCGCACTAGCTTGATTCATGTTGAAACAAAAAAAGCGGTCAAATAGATAATATTTAATTCAAAACAATAAATCTTGCTTCCACTGCATATTATTGGTTTTAAATGTTAAAATTAAGAATTTCTTGTTTAGGGCAATGACAAAATCAGATAACTCACATAATATTTTACAATGAATGAGGTCATTAGCTGTGTATTCGAATTCTGAGTAAATATTGGATTGTTATATTGCACATGGAAGATATTATTACAATTATTTATTCCTATTCTCTCATTCTTACCTATTTGTAATTGGAATTTTTTATTAAATGTTCAATGTTCAGATCCTGCAAAATATTATACTGACTACAAATATCTGAAACCTATTTCTCACATCTTTTTCTTTTTACAGTATAAATAAAGCAGAAAAATCACCCGGACAAGGTCACTATTTATTAACTTTGGTGTATCAATTTTGTAAAATAATATATAAGTTAGCAAAATGTAATAATTTTCTTTCTGAAAAGAAAATATATGAATTATAACAGTAATCGAAACAGACTATTCACAGGTGGAGACGGACTTAAAATTATTAATGAAAAACATCAGACAGGGCAAAAGTGGGTAATGGCTCCTCATTCCAGTATTGAATGTGACTTTCATTTGCTCTACAAGCATCACACCCACCATGGGGTGTACAATATTCGCTATGTCACTTAGAGCTGTCATTATATAATGACATGAGAGTGGATATTGAAACACAGATGGTCTTTGTCCATGTTCCTCTTATTTCCTTGATTGTGTTTTGTGCTGCGAGTTTGAAATCCTAGATATGTTTAACTCAAATCTAAATTAGATTTGACTACATAGTAAATGGATAAGACTGTAATGTGCTAGAATGCTGTGTAATTATATATTTACACTCCTAAGGTAATACATAAAAATGGGCATTTTCTACTGGGTGGTGTAGTATTTGCAAAGCGTAATAAGTCTTGGAGATATCAAATCAATAAATTTCATTTGTTTCAGTTCTAGAGCATTATAGCATTTCACATCTCATTTCCGAGAACCATAATGACTTATGTACAACCGTTCACACACAGGCCACGAGTTGTCACCTTCATCTCTTTCACGAAATAAAAATGCTGCTCAGTATACACAAATTCAAGTGAATCTTGAACTCCTTCTGTTGTAAGATAATTTAAAACAGACTTTATACTCTGCAGTAAGTAATCCTACTGAATTAGCTAGAAACTAGTAGCATATGTGGATGGAGACAAGCAGTCGGAAGATTACCATTAGGAAACTATATTCCTTTGTGGCAGGAATTCTAGAACTAAGTTCTATTAAGAGAATATTATCTTAGATATTTCCTGTGATTGTTTATTTTTATGACTATTGCAATACCTTGTAAGATATAGAGTCCCCTGATAGTTCTTGGTTTTAGCGTCATGGAGTTACAAGGCAGAGGAGTTGGAGAAAAACTACTATTATCCATTTCAGACATTGTCTTACAGATTCAATGCATAGTTTCACCATGTTTCTGACCTCAATTTTGGCAAGCTATGAAGCTTGTAATGTAATTTTCAATGCATAGCCTTATTATTAACTAGGCAGTCAAGAATTCATAAGTATTTCTGTCAACATGGGAAAAAATTACCAGGGTTTTTGGTGATTAAATAGTACATTTTGTACATAACATAAATAGCTCTTAAATGGGTTAACACATCCACCCTTTGCCCTCTGTAGGGTAGTTGATTTGTAAGGCTCGCCTTCATGAATACCATTAGCTGGGTTCACAGACAGTATTAAACACATGTTGTGGCATAAAAATCTGTAAATTTTTAGTTGTTGATTTTGGGGCAGAATTTAGCTGTGTATTTCACTTATTGTGTTGAATTGTATTTCCAGAATAGATAAAATATGCTATGTATTTAAAAATCTGCATATGCACTGTATCCACTGTGAGTTGTATATCCTGTAAGTAAATGTTATGAGTGTTAAATTTGTTATAACACCATTCATTAACATTGTACTGTTCTTGTTGCAGAATTTCAGTGCAGATTCCGCAACTCAAATTCAACAACTGTCATGGACGCCCCTGCGACCACTGTCCCGGGTCGCAGGCGCGCCCGTGCCCCTGCTCCCAGCGGAGCCCCGTCCCGCACGTCGGGTTCGGGGTCCGCTCATGTCTCAGCCTCCTCCAGCGTTCACTTACTCGGCCGCGCTCCTTCTCTGTCTGTCTCCGTCTCCCAGCGGTAGCTCCGCCCCAGGGGGGCGGAGCGCGTGCCGGCCCGTTTGAATTTAAATGGGCAGTGAGCCGGTAAATTTGGGTTCATTGCCAGGCACGCTCCTATTTAGTCAGCCCCTTCCTGCCAGCCCTCGCCGGATCCTTGTTGTATTCTCCAAGGTGAAAAGTTTCCAAAGTGTTCCAGTCTTTGTTCTACGTGTAAACCCACCTCCTGCCCACGTTTACCGACCACAAACCAGAGCCGCCTGTCCTGACCTCCTGCTTGTCCACCGTCTACGAACCAGAGCCGCCTGTCCTGACCTCCTGCCTGTCCCCGACTACAAGCCTGATTGCCGATCCTGTACCTCGTACCCTTGGCTGCCACCACAGGTAAGCCCCGCCAGTGGTAGTGACCTGGTGGACACCCGCTGCAGCAAGACCATCCCGCTTTGCAGCGGGCTCTGGCGAATACCGGGTCCCACTTAGACTGCACCCCCTGGTGTGGGCTTACGCCACCTCCAGACCATAACAACAACAAATTTACACTATGTGAAGACAATTTTGTAATTTTTATATAGCACCAAACTTCAGCATTCATGAGTTGAGCACCCAGCTTCTGTAGTATATTATTTACACTATTTAGATTTAACATTTTAGTTAAGGTGTGGAACCTTTAGAAAATCTCAGGCTTGAAGAACACAATAAACTGGGTATGCCAAACTGGCAACTTGGTTGCTGCATGTGGCTCTCATTGCCTGTTGTCTGGTCTTCTGGGAAAGACAAATTAAGACATGGTGGAAGCTAAGTTCTCGACAGGATAATGGGTTCAGACGTCATATTACTCCCCTATGGGTTTTATATTCTTCAACAGTCACATTTGGCAGAAAATAAACTATTTGGAAAACAAATACATCTGTGTGACATTATTTAATATTTGTGTGCATCACTGCCCCTCTGCCAAGCCCAGACTGAATGTGATGAGTGACTCTTTTATTAAGTCAATGGCTGCCTTTGAGACTGGCAGTGCTAGGGTTGACAACAAAATTTCTAAGCAGATACCACTAAATCAATGTTATGATTCTAGAGATATCTCTATCAAGGCCGTCGCAGAATTTGTTATAAGAAAAATGCACATCTTATTATTGTAGGTTAACTTTGCAATAGATATTGGCAGCTGAAACAAAAAGTTTTCAGCAGATTGGCTAACACAAGAGAAATGACCAAGTTGTAATCTATAGTCTTCATTGTGGAATACGTCAATAAAGAAACGGCTGTTTTATTTTAAATTTGTAGAGCAGTCATAATTCTTCATGTATTTTCCTGATGCATGTGAATGGGACATAAAATACCACGTTCAGAAGCATTGTGGATGGAATATTAATGGCTTTTATCAGGATTTTAAACAATAGATATGTGTCCCCTATCTACAGGATAGGTGATTAATTTCTGATCTGTGCAGTTTCACCATTGAAACCCTCAAAGTCATTAGTACGGTGTTCTAGAGCTCCTCTCCATCTATTTATCACTATTCGAACAAAGCAGCTGAATCTACTGTCTGGCATTCAACAGTGCTTTGAGAATAGGAAATGAAGATAGCGCACAGCAACGTGTACTCAGGCTATCTTTGTCAGTCGCCTATATGGTGTCTTCAGTGTGTTACTGGTTCACGCACTCATGGTCAAAATCTTCGACTCGATTTTTCCTTTTTGTGGTATCTTTAAATTTCAAACATATCCATGGATAAAAATCTGGAATGGTAGTGTCACATCAAGAAAGGTACAGTGAGCCCTCATTGAAACCCAGCCCACTGTCCCTGCCTACTTGACATGCTGCCCTAAGTGGCAGACCCCAAGTGGGCAATGGTCCCTACACTACTAAAGTGCTGTCACGTGGAAATAATAGTCAAACAGTCCAAGTCAGCAACAAACAGAAACGTCAGGTCACAAATCAGAAATCAAAGAGAGAAACCAGAAAAACGCCAAGTGTCAGGAACACAGTCAGGAGCAAGGTACAAAATCCGAATACGAAAGGCCTAAGGTGCAGGAAAATGTCCCCAAAGCATAAGGAAATATGCTGCTATGCAGACGTCAGTATAAACAGAGTAGCAAGCTAACAAACACAGATGAATATAGACAAGCCAGGAAATGTCACAGGAACAGTAGTCAAATTGCAGGAGGTTTAAATGGAGTGCCCAGACACAGCCCCCATTGCTGATTGGTGCTGCCTCCTGGCAGGGTGACGCACACCCTGTCCAGAATGGCTGGACGCCTATCACTCTAGGAGTCGTTTGGCCGAGAAGCATACTCTTTGGTGTGGTTGTGCAAAACTGGAGAAACAGCAGCTGCTAGAGTGTTGCTCCACTGAGACTTGAAACTGACATAGAGTACAACAAGTCGCTGGACAGTGTAGATTAATAATTTTCACCATAGATGCAAGAATCTCCTAACTTCTACTGTGCAGTATAATTAATTCATTGGCTTCTGTCATCGATCAGGGGTAAGAGAAAGCAGGGGAGCAAGATTTCATGAACAGGCTTATTGAATGACGACATGTACTTTATACATAGTGGAGAATGCAAGACAGATTGATAAATCAATCAATGCATATTTGTCGAAGATTTTACAGCACAAGCCAGTTCTAAATATTCCTTTAGAGGAACATGCTCTAAACAGAAACTCTACGACACCAGACACACTTTGTTCTTGAGCTATTTTTACCGAGATTTGGCTAACGTTCAAGGAAACCCACCATTATTACTATTCAACCATGGTACTTTTGAGTACTCATCTTTTACAATTCAACCAACATGTAGGATATTTCCTTAGCAACCTGTGGCATAGACTTTAACTGACAAGAGTGAAACCTCAGTAAGTAAGCTGTATCTCTGGAAGGAACATTCTCAAGCAGGTGACCAAAATTCAAGCTTGTGTTTTTCAAGAAAATAATATAAACATACCTATGACTAGCCTTAATGGCAATGTTTAAACTTTAAAATATTTCAGGTTGTTTTTATGCAACAAATGTTTGAGACCCCCAAATTCATTTCAAATTGAATCAACTGGTCATAATTTGAATGACTAGATTTTATAAGATCCACCTAGCTGATCGGTTATAATGGATGAATCTCTGTAATAGATGCAATTTTTATTAATTTCAATGTATTATCTTAAAAAGATTATGAATTGATTTAGCTAAATAAAATTGTTGGGCTCCTAATTTCTTTTTTCTGTTTCTATAACAATGCCAAATTACAAAATTTACCAAGAATCACAGGGTAATCATTTAAAAGTAAAAGTTAGGGCATTACCCTTACAAAATCCTAAGTTGTACATATGTATTAATGTGTGTAGAATTTAAATCCTGTTTTTTTTTTTTTTTTGCATGTTTATATTTTAATTATCACATTTTACTAGGTAGAACCTAATCACTATAAGAATAACAGTAGATAGATAGATACGTAGATAGATAAATACATTCATACATACACACTTTGGTAAATAGACAGAAAGAAAGAAAGATAGATACATAGATAGATAGATAGATAGATAGATTAGAGATAGATAGATAGATAGATAGATAGATAGATAGATAGATAGATAGAAATGAAAATTAGGGGTAAAAAGGAAACACTCCCAAAAATGTGGAAAGTGAAAAAAGTGTTCTTTATTTCAAAATGTCAGAAAGGCGATAGATGTGTTGTCCTCTACAAAATAGACTTTGGGAACATGCACAAACCAGTATAAATAACCAAACGTGATTTAACTTCTTCTTATCCTTGCTGAATCAGTATGGATACAAGATAGCTCCCCAGGGCAACACGACACATATAGATACACAGCAATACAGCTTTATAACATAGATAGATAGATAGATAGATAGATAGATAGATAGATAGATAGATAGATAGATAGATAGATAAGACAGACCGACAACTAGTTATACAGATATATATATACACAGAGAGAGAGAGAGAGAGAGAGAGAGAGAGAGAAAGAAAGAAAGAAAGAAAGAAAGAAGGAAGGAAAAAAAAGAAAGAAAAAGAAAGAAGGAAAGAAAGAAAGAAAGAAAAATCCTACCTCATTAGTATTACCTCATAAAGGGTGTGTGGAATTCCCCCTATGTAAGGTACTGAATAGTTTCCTTCATCACTCACTTAATGTAATGTTGGATTGTTACAACATGTATTTTTGGCAATTCATCTGGTAAAGATAAAAGCTGAGTTTTTTCTGTGCTGAACTCTGCACCCGACACTTTATTTGCATTTGTCTAAAATACGTGACACTGACTCATGTCCTAATTACACTACCTATCCATTCTTCCAGCATTTACCAGCATGTGTTTATTTAAACATTCCCTCCTATTCCTTTATCATATGACATGAAGAGCTCCAAATGTGAAGACATGGAATGAAGACAGGGAACGCTGACATCTAGCCCAATTCTGCTTGGCACAAGCAGCTCTGCATGGATCTCATTCACATCTGCATCTTATCAACCACCTTGAGGCTGTCTGGACATGTTTAAAGGAATTACATATTGAACATGAGTATGTGTTTATATGTTAGACTTCAGTTCATTGTTTGATGATACAAGTATTCACTCAATTACTTATGTCACATTAATAATAATTTATTCAGAATAGCATACTTTTATGAAGGGACATACCGACATATTAGTCTCCTTTTCAGTATCACATTATAGCCGATGTCCAACATTAACTATTACAAACTCCTGAGAACCTTTCTCCTCCTCAATTTACTAATATGTACTTTAAGTCCTTTATCCTTGTGTTTCACAGCTGCCTTAAGAAGCAATATATTTATTTATGCATTTAAATTTTATATAAATAAAAAAGTATTAGTATGCTAAATGAGTCTAAATCTCTAACCATCTTACTAATAGGGTCCTATTCACATCACATTTTTGCCATCCGTTGGTGGTATCTGCTGGGATACTGTAAAAATGTATCCCGACATATACCGCGGTGGGCCTGCAACAGGTCTATTGACTTCTTTAGTGCAAACATAAACCTAAGTAGACTATATTTGCTCTATGTAGCAAACATGTTCTGGTTTATGTAACTGACACAAAAGCATAGTCAATCCAATACATCCACTAAATAGGGAAAATGTAGTCCAATTAAGATGAAATTTTCCCCATAGAAGTCAATTGACCTGTTGTAGGCCCACTGCGGTATCCATCAGGATAGATTTTTATGCTATCCCGACAGATACCACAAATGGAGGGCAAAAACGTTATGTTAATGGGGCCTCAAAGGGGTGTTCCCAATATTGCACTTTGAAGACATATTGATAGGATGCAGAATAAAAGTTTGATATGTGCGGGTCTCACCTCAGAAATCCACATCTTTCTCAGGAATAGACTCCGAAAGTACAGGCTCTGAATGGAGAGCCAGTCATGCTTATACATGACTGTCCATTCTGCTTTGTGGAAGCTCCAATTACAGCCAAACACACAACTCTTAATTACGTATAAAGATTCTTGGCTGTAGCTCACCTCCTGTTTAGGATACACCTGTTCCACTCATTTGCATCGTCTGTGCTTCCTGCTTTGCTCAGATCGCTGTAGTCCACGACCTTAGGACTTTCCAAACACACGTAGTAGGAAACCAAAGGAACTCCCGTATTACGATCCAGCTCAGGTACAAAAGACGTTCTTTATTTTGCAAAGGTTACAGAGGGTAAAAACATATCACTAGCGAAATACTAACGCATTTCAGGCTTTAAACAAATTTTAGCCCTTGTTCACAGCATAACGTGTAGTAAAGGAATGATTCCATTTATATACTTGTGGGTGTGGCATACTATTACACCTTCCGATACGTAATTTCCCACTGATCACTAGATTTAACCCTTCAATACACGTATTAAAATCACTCTTAAAAACAATACGATATATTAATCCATATAAAAAAATATTGCCTATTTAATAAATGTATAACAAGTCGTTATGAAAATTAAGACCATTTGGTGCTCTAACACTCAAACACACAACTCACCTATACTCGGAGCTCCCGTAGAGCAGAACGAACAGTGAGAATTTCGGGGACCCATCCTAAGATAGTTGTGGGTCCAAGAGGAGGGACCGCCACTTACCACACTAGCAATGTTCCATCAAAGTGCATATCGTTTGTGTCTAGTTTTACAGTTCACGTGATAGGACGGTTGGTTAGTGGATCCACTGGATTATTGCAAGCAGTGGTGTAAGCCGTGTCAGGGAATGGGGTGTCAGAGGCCTCTGGTTTTCACCACAGCCCACCAAAAGGCATGTTGGACTTTCTGCGGCAGAAGACTCCAAGGTCGCTATCTGTGATGCAACTTGTTTGCGATGGTGAGCGAGGTGTAGCGAGGTACAGAATCGTATGGCAGGCTCTTAGTCCGATACAGGCAGAAAGGACAAGACAGGCATCAGACAAAGCATGATCAAGGGATGAAGGCAGGAGGTCAGGTACATGGTAGAGGCAGACACGCTAGGGAATGCTTTTTCTAAGGCAAGGACAAGGAGGAAGTGACTAAACTAAATAGGGTCAGCACCCAGCATGCTGGCGCATTAAATGTTACTGAGCTGGCGGCGCGTGCCTTCACCGGCAGGGATGCATGCGCCGGCCAGCAGGAAAATAGTGGGGAGCAAGGTGAGGTGAGTATTGCTGCAGGAGTAGCAGGAGTCAACCCCGAACAAATTTAATTTTCATGGCCTATCCTGAGACTCTACCTCACACCTTAAATTGATTAACAGCTGTCTATGCAGTGTTGAAAGTACCTTTTTAGAGGGATAGTGCACGATTGTAAATTTTATCCAGGGATGATTGGAAGAACATAGCAAAGAGTTCTAGATATTCATTTAACCTCAAAATATCCAAGATCTCTATCCAATTAAGTGTCTGTTGGATGTATTAAAGAAAAAGTCGGCTCTATGGAGGTCCCACCTTGCAAATTATGGGATTTGAAGGATTTACTGTTAATGTCTTGATGCCAGATGCTACTAGAGATCTTCAGAGGTCTTGTGAAGGACAACTATACAATGAATGGCTAATCAGGATAAATTCCATTAATTGTAATATGAGACAATATCAAAGGAGAGGTGAAGATTTAGTCACTGTCAGATTGGGGTCCACTAGTGGATTTGGTTCTGGGGTTATGCCAATGAATTTGATTCTGGGAATCAACAGTGGAGTTGATTCTTAGGACCCACCAATGGAGTTAATTCTTAGGACCCACTAATGAAACTGGGTCTTGGGACCCACCAAAGGAGTTGGCTCTTGGGGCTCACCCTACAGCTAATGTACATGACTGCACATACTGCACATGCCTTTTGCACTCTGCCTCTTTCTTTCTACCTCTCTTTTTCTGCCTTTCTCCCTGAAAGGCAGCTCCGTGCCTGTCATGTTCA
Source organism: Phyllomedusa bahiana (assembly GCA_025379985.1). Taxonomy (NCBI): domain Eukaryota; kingdom Metazoa; phylum Chordata; class Amphibia; order Anura; family Hylidae; genus Phyllomedusa; species Phyllomedusa bahiana. The sequence goes on along the minus strand of JAODAL010030877.1, from coordinate 23,697 downwards.
TGGGCCCATCATGCAAAATAATGAATTGATTTGGATTTTAAAATCTAGAGCTTGCCTATTATTGAAGTAGATACTGCCCAGGAAAGATGCAGATTATCTCCTCTGAATTACAATTAGGCCAATCAATGTGTGGATCACTGGCACATCTGCGTCAGAAATCCAAGTTTCAACCTTGGGTTTATGGCATAGAGTCCTTGAAAAATCGGGCATGTGAACATAGCCTAAAAAGGGAAATGCTGGGATATTCTTTCCCATTTTTTATTTTTAGAGCATTATCTGTTTAGCATTCCTTTAAAATATCTGTCTAGAAATATTTCACTAGTTGTACAAGTTCATTCCAAAGTAATATGTGAAATGTGTTATCAGGCAAGGGAAAAGTTGAAAACCCAGAAGTCGTCACTCATCTGTCCATCTGCCAGCAGTGACACCACCATTTGTTGAACATGTGTCATGATGTTCTGCTGTTGCTTTTATCCAGCAGTGTCTCTGGTTATCAGATAGCAGTGGGCATCTTGATTCTTTCTCACCTGATAACCTGGATGAAATGTCCTGTCATCTAGTGTCATGGAGATAATTGTAAGTCTTCAATGTTTATTTATTTCTTCCTCTCTCTGGCTACCTCATGTTGAGTAGAACAATGCCATGGACCGTCATAATGTGCTAAAACTATTCTCAGGTTGATTCCAATTGCTTAGCATACATGTACTTCACATGTTTAAATGCATGTCTGCTTATATAAGGGTTTTAACCTTTATTATACATTTTTGATACAGAATGCAAATTTAGCTGTAGCAATAAGATGAAGTCCACTGCCACATAAGAAGGAACCAGTATTTTAATTGTTATATAAGAGCCATGTTAAATATTTTGCATTGGGGTTTAGGAGCATTCAGTTATGTAATAGACATGTTAGAATTAAGAATTGTTTAGGAGCTTGTTCACACAGCATTATGCTGTCTGCCGGTGGAAGCATTAAGGGCACCGTGAACAAAAGTACCATGACAGATACGTTGATGGAGCCTTTGTTGCCCCATAGAAATGAATTGAACAATAAGGTTGCTATTTCAAATATGTTTGCTTTGTTTTAAAATGCACACACTTTTTTATGTACATCCTGCATATAAAGCAAATACCACTGGACTAATAGGACTATGTTTGATCTATTGATTCCTATGGGTCTGATGCAGTTCATCATCGTATCTGTTGGGATTCTTTGTAAAAAGATACCACCAATGGACAGCATAATGCTGTGTCAATGTGCCCTTAGCTGAAAGAGTGAAACATATAACTTATGTTAAATTCCACATTTAAATGTGTAATTACAAAATACTGAATAGTTTGTTAAATCTTCAAACCATTCCATCCCCACTTTATGTAGTTTAAGCTGAAACTGCAACCTTCATTTAAAAAAACTTACGTTATTCAAACCTATTTAACAGTGTTGAGTTATCCATATTCCCGTAATTCAGAGTAAAAATAATGACTTGGAAGGAAAAGGGGTGAAAAATATTCCATAATGGAGTTACAGTAAATGCAAAGCATATTGCAGAGAAGTTTGTCCATGAAAAGATCTATAAAAGTTAATAAAGTGGTATTACTACAACATAGCAGTGTATTGCATTAATTGCTACATATATGACAGCTATCCATAGAGCCAGAGAGGCTTGCTACAGAGAATTCCACTATTGAGTGGCAGAGGAATAAAAATTCAAGTAGCATGAATACAGTAAAGGAAAATTGAAATTGAACAATGTATTATATGATGTGTTAGCTATTGCCTGCGGAATTCCTTATATTAAGGCATGCCGGGCGCACTGTACCATATTAAATATTCCTCTTCATCTCTGGGAGCCTTGTCTGTTCTTATGAATACTACTGTCTCAGGCTGTCACACACTCATATTAAAGACAAGGCCCATGTGTTTTGATTGGATAGACAGATTGATTTATTGGCGAGTATATGATGAAAGCAGATTTAAAAAACAAAAAAGGATTGGAGAAATGTTACACAATTTAGTTTCAGATTGAGATTTTAGATGCAATCATTACTATTTGTACATATTGTAACAACTGCTGCATCCTGGTGACAGTTGAAGATATGATTTATACATGAAAGCGCAGCCAAAGTGTAATTACAGAACAGTCTAATGATAAATGTTCCTGAATTATTTTCATTGATATTTTGTAAGCAACATGCTAAGAAAACATGCATTGCAACATATTTAATGAGTTGTAGGCAGTTTGATTCAGCATTTAAAAAAATAAGGGGTTTCTCACCACAAAGATTAGCTTTTAACAAGTAGGTAAAGGTAAATGAAGACTATTTAACTATACATTGCTGTTTGTTCAGGAGATAAAGAAGATATTGTCTCTTCTTAGGGTACACAAGTTTCACTAGGTTACCAGACACCAGCTCTTCTCCGATTGATCCAAGTTGCAGTCAGTCAATTCGACCATGGTGAGTCACTCCCTGCTGAGTTTCATATCTAGTACAGAATCTTTGTTTACCTAAGTTAATGACAAGTTTTTAGCCTTAGAGCTTTGTAGCCTTATAAATCTCCTGCAGTCATGTCACTGTCACAGGAATAGCTAAGAATAGCAGAGCTGATATGCCAATCACTGCCATCGAACCAGTGACAGCCTGAACAGGAAGTGTGAGTCTGAATCCGACTGTGGCTCTGTGAAATTACATGGTGAGAAAACCCCTTTAAGCCCTCATAGCTAGTGATACACATGCAAATCAATGATATATTAAAAAAAAATGTAATAGGAATGGGGTCAGATTGTTAAAATATATATATTAATGCATCTAAAAAAAATGTGGATATCACTGAAAAGAGAATTGATATCAATAATTTAAGTCAAATGGAGAAAACCATATATTGCATAGACTCATTATAGTATGAATTACAAAGTTTAATATAACACATTTGTGAGCCCTATAACAAATAAAGATACTCCTAGAGCCCCTTCAATTTCCAATGATATTCTAATTTTTTTAGATGCACTATTATCAGTGATCATCTTGGAGGTGTGTTTGTGGTTGTTATTATGTTGGAATACTGCCCTGTGGTCCAGTTTCCGTAGGGAATGGATCATGCTCTGCTTCAGTATGTCACAGAACATGTTGGCATTCATGGTTCCCTCAATAAACTGTAGCTCCCACAGCCGATATTTTTTGTGAGATACTGTAGCTTTCTTTTTCCTTTCTGCAAAGAGATGACAACTGTACAGCTGTATATGTACAACTGTTAACTCCACAATCAAACAGAATGATTTGAGACAGCTCTTCCCAATCATTGAAAGAGGAAGCTCAGGGATTTTTCACAGCAGAAAACCTTCCGAGACCAGAAATAATGACGCAACTTAGAGAATTAAAAGCAACAGTGCTGCTAGCTGGGTTTTGCATATATATATGAAAGTCAGACATTGTGTTTGAACTGTGATTCAGCTGAAGAATGAGAAAAAAAACTGACCTGGACAAAAAAAATTTAATAGAATTAGAGATGGGCGAATCGATTCTAACAAAGTGGAATTTGTTTAGAATTTCAGGAAAACTTCGATTCTGAACGAAGTCGAAGTTTTGGGTGATTCGCGGGAACGAAACGTGTTTTAATTGATAAAATGGCTGCAAGCACTTGGCGTTACATGGGGCAAAGAAGTCTGGGAGGAAGAAAGGCGTAGCCTAAATGACATGTGCAGAGATGAAGCCAATCAGAGACTGGCGGGATTCTGTGACGTCACCGCACTATATAAGTCCAGGCATGACGCTGGCAGTTCACACTGTTCTCACTGTGCTATGTAGAGAAGCTGCTGCTGCTGATATCTCATACTAAAGAACTAACTTTTATACAGCGATTTTTGGGGGGTTGTCACAGCTTGTCTCAGAGACTGCTCCTCTTATGTTCTAATTTTGATTTTGTGGGGTATTGGAATTGAAGTCCAGTGTGCGTCCAATTCAGCTGCATGTACATTTTAATGCTATCTGCTCAGTTCTTGAGCACATTGAATATCCAAGGGTTATCTAAACCTGTTGCTGTTGTATTCAATTAAAGAAACAGCGTTTTTACAATACAAATACCACTTAATTTTTGGTTGCTCATTTCTTTTGCGCAATTTAGATCCAGGGGTTAATTAAGCGTTGTTCTGCTGTTGTGGTCACTAAAAGAAACGGTGTTTTTCACAGCCAAAGAAGAAATTTTGGCTGTAGCATAATGCATATCCAAAGGTTAATTACGAGTTTTTCTTTTGTTGTGTTCCGTAAAACACACGCCATTTTAACACGCTACAAAGCTGATAATTGTTGGCAGCACATTTCTTTTGCGCATTTTACATCCAAGAGTTATCTAAGTATTTTTCTGCAGTAGTACTCAGTAAAAGAAACGTTGTTTTTCAGCGCCAAAGAAGAAATTTTGGCTGTAGCATAATTCATATCCGAAGGTTAATTACGAGTTATTCTGCTTTGTAAAATAGGCACCGTTTAAACACGCTACAAAGCTGGTAATTTTTGGCAGCACATTTCTTTTGTGCAATTTATATCCAAGGGTTAACTAAGTATTTTTCTGCATTTGTACTCAGTAAAAGAAATGTTGTTTTTCAACGCCAAAGAAGAAATTTTGGCTGTAGCATAATTCATATCCGAAGGTTAATTACGAGTTATTCTGCTGTTGTGCTCCGTAAAATATACGCTGTTTTAACACGCTACAAAGCTTGTAATTTTTGGAAGGACATTTCGTTTGCGCAATTTACATCCAAGGGTTAACTAAGTATTTTTCTGCATTCGTACTTAGTAAAAGAAATGTTGTTTTTCAACGCCAAAGAAGAAATTTTGGCTGTAGCATAATTCATATCCGAAGGTTAATTAAGCCTGTTTGTGCTTTTATATTCAGTAAAATACACATTGTTTTTAAACGGCACATACAAGTACATTTTTCCTGGCCATTTGTGGAGCACAATTTATATCCAAGGGTTACGCAAGCTTGTTAGTGGGTTCATTTGGTCACATACAGGGTGTGTATTTATCATATACAGATTTCTTCATTAAACAGAGTCTGTACATTTTAGAACAAAGAGTATGTCAGACAGAGAGGTGGCAGGCTCTTCACATGCAAGTGGCAGTGGCACAAACATTCCTGAAGGAGGCACAGGTCACAGCACAGCAAGGGGACGTCGCAGCAGGGGTCACTCGGTGAGGCCAGAACTGCCAGTGTCATCTAGCGGCCGTATGTTGTTCAGCAACCCAATGGTTCTTGATTGGTTGACTAGGTCATCCACTTTTCCCAGATGACATCTGACAACCCCAGCCAAGAGTCGGTGAAAACGTCAGATACAACCCTTAGTTGGCATGGCCCGGGAGCGCGTCAGCGGCCCTCACCTGTCCTCAACCCGCCTCTGTCCCATCCGGTTCCCTCAGCCAGAGATCGACTATGTGGTCTGGGCTCAGCGCCACTATACAGCGAGAACGAACAGTTTGAGGACAGTCAGCAGCTACTTGGCAACGAAGAGGTGGGGCAGACACTCCCTGCTTCATGCATTATTGATGTGGAGAGTGGCATGGGAGGTTTTTTGGCGAGAGGTAAGCCTCTGCATACCAAGACCGTTGAGGAGACAGCAGTGACAATCAAACACTCATGAACTATAAACATGGTGGTGCTTATCCAGTTTCTGCATTACACCAGTTTGTTCAAATGCAGCGTATGGAACTTGAACTGAAGGAGACCATAACTACAGGGAATGTTTTAGGTGCTTATTTTGCATTATGTGCCATTGTTGATGTAATTCAGTACAAAACTAGAATGGGACAGAACAAAAAAAGAAGCAAAAGCGAATGCTGCAAAACTGGCTTTATATGAAAAAGGGGAGGCCCTCCCCTGTTAACGGTGGAAAAAGGGGAGGCCGTCCCCTGTTAACGGTGGAAAAAGGGGAGGCCGTCCCCTGTTAACGGTGGAAAAAGAGGGGCCCTCCCCTGTTACCTGTTCATCAATTTCCCCCTATTCAATAATTTCCCCCTGTTAATATATTTATTCCTGTTCATCAATTTCCCCCTGTTCATCAGTTCCTGTCTGCCCGTGTACCCGACCTTTCTGCTATGTTACTTGACCTCGAATTTCCACCACCTGCCCTGACCTGTTGGCCTGACCTTTGACTACGAGTTTCGTCTTACGATTCTGTACCTCGCTGCGCTTCGGCCGCCACCTCAAGCTAGTCACGCCAGGGGTAGTAACCTGGTAGACTCCCGCCGCAGAAAGTCCATCCTGCCTTGTGGCGGGCTCTGGTGAAAACCGGGACCTACTTAGCTTGCGGTGGTCCAGAGGAGCCACTACCCGTGTCGTTACAATGGCTGAAGTGAATGCCAAGTTTCCTGGCCAGTTCTTTGAATGGTGCAGAGTCCACCACTTGAAAAGGGAGGGACTTCAGTACCACCAACTTGGACAGGAGCATAGTCAGCTTCTGCACTTTGGGATGGCTAGACGCATACTGCTGTCTCTTGTCAATCATCTCGGTGAACGACTGCTGGCACCATGAGTGCCGAGGAGCAGGAGTATCTGGACTGGTAATTGATGTAATAGACAGCGAGTTGTCTTCGGCAGAGGTGCTGAAGCCTTGACTGCCAGAAATGGGAGGCGTGCCATTGGGCGCTACAGCTGTTGGGACAAGATGGACCACCACATCTGAAACACGTATGGTGACACTGCATGATGTTGATGCAGGGCCGTGGTGCCAATGTTAGGTCCCTGGTCACGCTTTACTCTGCCCACAGATTCTACATATAGTTATGTTCAACCCTCCTCTGGTGTCTCGTCAAAAAACTGGTACACCGCCGAGTAGTTGATTTTACCACCAAAGCGCTGCACTGACTGACTGTTACCGCTGATGATCCGGTGAGCCCATGTGCTGCTACTTTCTGGGACCTGCAAAGTGGGCGGTCTAAATCGTGGCCGTTTGGCTCCCAACCTCGCACTGCTGCCACCCTGCTGACTCCCGGCCACACTACCGACTTACGGGCTGCGCCACTGTCTGACACGCAAGCTGCTGCTCTCTTCTTCCTATGATAATGATGAACCCTTGTACACTGTTGGTCTGGGTCAGCTGATAGCATCACATGGCTTTCAAAACCACCAGTATGCTAATGACACCCAACTTTACATCTCCAGCCCAGACATTAACTCTCTACAGTCCAAGATCCCAGATTGTCTGTCGTCCAAAGCCTCCTTCTTCTCCTCCCGTCTCCTAAAACTTAATGTAGAGATAACGTAATGCTTCCAGGGCCGAGACAATGGGTAGTCGAGGGTAGGTGACCCTTGGCTAGCTTTGCTAATTTAACTGTTCATGTGATTTTAGGACATGCAAACAGTTAAAAACTATGGTGGAGAAGGGAGCCAAAGGCTCCCTGCCCTGTCAAACAGTCTTATAGGCTGCAGGATGCCGGTGTCCAGATATAAGTGGTGTGATAATATGGGTGTGCTTGGGGGGAAAGGGGATCTCGAGGCATGGCCAAGTGGGATGATGTCATGTATGTGGGCAGGGCCCACTGCAGTGCCATGCCCAGGGGCCCGTAATTCTGTTAAGACGGCTTTGGGCACAAGGAGGCATGGAGTGGACTGAATTTTCCATTTGGGGGGCACTTTATGCCTTGTTTAACTAGGGCACCAGAATAACTTGTCCCAGCCTTGCCTGCTTCTCCCGGCAACCATGTGCGATCGGCTACATCGATTAGTGTTTGCCTGTCACCGCCGTCCTCCTCAACGCTGTACATAGCCTGACCACTCACAACATAACCCCCCATTGCAACTCTCCTCATCACTATTTGCCCGCTTCTGCAAGAAGCAGCGGATGTCTTCCTCACCTCTTTGCTGCCCACTGTCCTCAAATAGTTGGTCCTCACTGTATAGTGGCACAGAGGCCACAGCACATAGTAGTTCTCTTGCTGTGGGAAGCGAACGGGACAGAGGTGGGTTGAGGACAGGTGAGATCCCCTCACCTGCTCACGGGCCATGCCAACTAGGGGTTGTGTGTGACAAACCCACCGACTCTTGGCTGGGGTTGTCTGATGTCATCTGAGAGAAAGTGTATGACCTAGTATGTGGTCAACACATGGCCGGTAGATGACACCGGATGCTGTGGCCTCGCAGGGTGACTCCTGCTGTGACATCCCCTTACTGTGCTGCGATCTGTGGTGGCTCCGGTAACCTACTACTGTGTTCTTTGACGCTATGGTAGGATCGTAGCCCTCAGCTTGTTTTTTTCCAGCTGGCGCTGCCATGACTTTATCAGGCTACATTCCCGCTTCAGTTTTTCGGTCAGTTTTGCCCTCTTAAGTGACCAGGGAATTTTATAGTGAAGCGATTCTAAGAGCGGCGGCAGTCAAATGCGTGTCATACTAAAACACAACATTGTATGAAGACCAAACCAAGCTCCATCTGCATATTTAAGCATGGCACAACGTTTTACAGCTCCCTACAGGCTCTGTGCAAGCTGTTTTTTAACGCGATTGGTCCCGAAGTAATTCGGACCGAAACAAATTTTGTCGGAAAATTTGGCGAAGTCAGCGATTTTTGAGAAATTCGCCCATCTCTAAATATATTACCATAAGGACAAGTTAAACTGAGGTTGAAAACTGGAAAATTAATGAAAAATTGACGAGACAAATATTACAAATAGTAACCAAAAAGTCCAGAACAACTTCCAAAGAGATTAGAAGTGATTTCCAAGGTCAAGATACATCAGTGTCAAATCGCCCTATGCTTTGCTGTCTGTTCTTATGTTGACTTAAATGAAGACAGGATGAAACCACTGCTGAATCAAATCATAAAAAAGCACGACTGGAATTTGCCAAAATTCATATTTGCAAGCCGCAAAGCTTCTGCGAGATTGTTCTTTAGACGGACGAGACAAAACTGGAGCCTTTTAGCAAGTACAATCAGCTCTATGTTTACAGACACAAAAATTAAGCATGCAAAGAAAAGGACATTGAACCTACTGTAAAGCATCAAGGAGACACGGTTATGTTTTGGGGCTGCTTTTCTGAATCTGGCACATGGTGTCTTGAACATGTGTACTGTAGAATTAAAATTCAGGACTATTGGGCATTTTGGAGCAAAAGGTGCTGCCTGGTGTCAGAAAGCTTGGTCTCAGTCACAGGTCATGGTTCCTTCAACAAGATAATGACCCAAAACATACAGCTAAAAACATCCAAGAATAGCTAAAAGCAAAGTATTGGGCTGTTCTGAAGTGGCTTCTATGAGGCCTGATCCAAACCTTATTGAAAGTCTGGGGAAGGAGCTTAACCATGCAGTCTACAGAAGGCCCCTTAACAACTGAGACAGCTGTAGCAGTCTTCTCACAAGGAGTGGGGCAAAATACCTGTAGATAGGTGCAGAAGCCTCATTGAAAGTTATAGAGATAGTTTGCAGTGATTGCCACAAAATGATGCGCAACGAAATCTTAAGTTAAGAGTGCCATCATATATATATATATATATATATATATAATATATATATTATAATTATATTTAAATATTTTATATATACAAGAAAAAATTCCACAGCACTCATCAGGATGAAGTAAAAAATTTGGTTTATTCCCACATATCACTAGCCTTGTGATATGTGGGAATAAACCAAATTTTTTACTTCAGTGCTGTGGAATTTTTCCTTGATTTATCTAGCTTTTGAAGCTATTTGCCTGGCTTCCTTTACTGCTGGCACCCCGCTTTTCCTGTTTAATTTTTTTTAGGAGTGCTGCTTTTTCCTGTATATATAGATAGATAGATAGATAGATAGATAGATAGATAGATAGATAGATAGATAGATAGATAGAATTTATTTTAATTTTTTTAATTTTGAGGTTTGTGAGTGATGGATTGATCCAAACAATATGCATTAGTTATTCAATCGGTTACATTTTGTTTTGATTCACTCAAATCCATCATGTGGAGGATGCTTTACTACATAAGGGCATGTGTAATAGCCTCCCTCTTTAACAGAACATACTTTATTAGTGCTATTCAGCACTCCTGCAGTCCTTTGGAATATACAGGAAAGGTAAAAAGCACCTGGAAACTCTGATGCTATAATTTCAAGCATTATTGCCTCACAAGTGGTGCTTTAAGACAGAGTTCCCATTAGTCTAATTATTAGTCTGTGCATGTTTTTATACACATCCATTAAATGTTTTAATGGAAGAGATCCTATTCATTTACATACTTATTTATCAGTTTGCTATACTTTTTAGTCTTGTTCAACAGGGAAAACATGTTGGTTTAAAAACTTAAGAGCAGCAAAAAAGCATTAAAGTGAACTAATCATGACTGATTAAGGCACATTTATTTCTTTACTAACTTTGATTTTAATGGTTCGAAGAATGGCTTTGTCCATTGGTGTTTTTGTTCATGTTTGTTTTACTTTTTAACTCTTGAAATTAGTTTTTTGCAAGCTGCACATCATAATCATACATTTTGTTCTCTCTTACATCACTCTTGATCAAAAGGTGGATCAAATCAAACCTTTCAAAGGTTCAAAAACAAAATAAATATTTCCTGTTCCTTATACATGTTCAGCACATATTTCCTCTCTCTCTTCTCTGGGCTTAGATCCAATCCTTGCTTTTATCAAGAAAGAAAGACAGTAGAGCAGATCTCCCAACCATAATGTAAAAGTGGCCTGGCTTCCGTAGAAATTAATGGGATTTCAAAACTAGTTTGCTATTTCTGTCTGTACAGATCAGTTGTAAAGCATAAAAATGGAACATAAACAAACCTAACTTAATACATACTTCAAATCTATAACTTGCATATTCTGTAAAATGTTACATGAATAAATAAATTTTCAGAATGTGCTGCTAAAACACTGCATGCTCAGTGACCTGGATAGGGAGATTATAAATGAGTAGTCAGCAACCTGAGGATTTTCCCACAGGGGTAGTACACCGAGATAATGATTTCAGTAAATATTATTTTTATCTTCATAGTAGGTCAATACAAGTAGAATTAATTGTTAACCTATCTACTGTAGAACATTCCATACACAAGTAAAAGGGAGCAATACAGGTTCCCTTTATAACTGACATAATTAAAATATACAATAGTACAGTGCAGCAAAGACTTTCACATAAGTACCTGTCCTGAGTCCACAGTCTACCAAACATACCCAGAATAGAAAAAACATCATACACACTAAATTATGGACATTTTCCTCTCTTTTTCTTTCTCTTTTTGTTGCTTCCTATCACACTTTCTCTTAAACATTGATCAGTCATAACATTTTAACCACCTGCCTAATATTGTGTTGGTTCCTCTTGTGCCATCAAAACAGCTCTGATCCACCAAACATTTAATTCACAAGACCTTTTAAAGTGCCCTGTGATATATGGAACTAAGACATCAGCAGCAGATCCTTTAAAGGTGGGTGGTTTTTTAGCCAAAATTCATGTGTATCATTAAATCTGGTGACTGCTAGAGTTTTAATACTGTTACGAATGGACACTGCCTCAAACAACCCTCAAGAATGATCAACTGACCATGCAGCACATGTGAGATTGAACATAACGAGAATGTAGTGGATTCGCTAGACCACCGCAGAGCGGTTGTTTAAGCCACGTTGGGAAAGGAATCTAAAGAATCTCACGGTTTTCTCCACAGCCCGCCACGAGGCCAGTAGGGTTTGTGCCGTGGGAGACTCCTAGATCACTTCCCTTTTGACATGAATTGCCCAGGTCCAAGCAGTTAATCAGGACAGGCATCAGAAAACATAGTCTAGGAAACAGGCAGAGGGTCAATAAATGGGCAGGAACTATAATAACGCAATCTCTCTCTAGGAACAACATAAATAATCTGGCAGAATGATCAGGGGGTAGATACAAGATATTTGGTCAGCGCCCAGCAATTGATCAATAACCAGCGCACTCTCACTTTAAATTTCACAGAACTTGCGCATGTATGCTTTAGTAATTGGGGACATGCGCGCTGTCACACAGGAGAGGAGTGCAGGAGAGCAGACGTGGGGAGAGGTAAGTATTTTGTGGAGGAGAGCCAGGGAACTTAAGTACATCCGTGGCCCGGCATGGGGGCCACAGCAGGACTCATGACATTGATTAGTGAAAATGGTTGATTGCTAGCCCCCTATAAAGCTAGCTTTCAATTGGCAGCTGGTGCAGAATATACTATTAAGCTGAGAGCTAGAGTCTTGTGGTCAGCTTAAGTTCTGGTGACCAGAAATTTAGGGAGAGAAAGAGGGACATGCACCACCCCCAAAATTTGTATAGATCATACCCTCTTTATACCAAGTCACACCCCTTCACAAAAGATTGTGCCCACTACACCCAGCTACTGTGTAACGGCTCTGGAAGAAAGCTAATTTACTAGTTTGGCAGACCCAAGCTTTCATGGACGTTGAATAGCCTATTCAGCATCCAGGTGAGCTGGAAAATGCTGCCAAACTGTGCCTGAACCTAAACTATTACACTACAACCAATATGTCCACCACACAGTGACCATATAGTGGTAGAAAACAGTGTACACAGGCTCTGCAGATTGAATACTACCTCTATATAGTGACTGTATAGTGGTAGAAAACAGTGTACACAGGATTTACAGACTGATTGCAGTGCAGTTACATTTAAAGACTCACAGGTAATATCTTTTCTGATCGGAGTCGTTCACTTTCCTTATTCTTCTCCATCTGTCCCAGACCATCATGACTTTTTCTCCCAGCCACGACTCATTCTGCAGCATTTACCAAACCTACCTACTCGGAGGGTTTATATACTCATAAAGGGGAACTATAGAAAGCTTGTAGACCTGCTTTCCTATGATAGGAAAGACAGATGCTTGCTCTCAGGTATGGGGAGTAACCAATCATTCTTATATAGACCCCTATAAGGTAGGTATATATGTCCCCCCAGTAGGTTATAGGTACATAGTATCCCCACTATGCCGGCAGATATATGTCCCCATAATCTGTAGGCAGATATATGGCCCCCATAATCTGTAGGCAGTTATATAGCCCCCATAGTCTGTAGGCAGGTAGATGTCCCCCAAAGTCCATAGGCAGGTATATGCCCTCCTTGTTTGTAGGCAGGTATAGGTCCTCATAGTTTTTGGGCAGGTATAGGTCTACATAGTTTGTAGGTAGGTATAGGTCCCCATAGTTTGTAGGCAAGTATAGGTCCCCATAGTTTGTTGGCAGCTATAAGTCACCATGGTTTGTAGGCAGGTATAGTCCCCATAGATTGTAAGTAGGTATAGGTCCCCATAGTTTGTAGGCAGGTATAGGTCCCCTATGGGCAGGAGAGGCAGGCATATTTCCCCCATAGGTATGAATAGGTCTCCCATAGGCAGGAATAGGTCCCCCATACAAAGTATAAGCAGGAAAAGCTCCCCCATAAGCCAAACATAGCTTGTAGGCAGGTGTCTATGACCCAGATAAAAATGAAAAAAATAACAGTACTCACCTCCCTCTCCTACGGTCCTGACAAGGCTCTCACTGGTCTCCGTTTTCTTCCTGCACAGGCGGTGTGACGTCATTAGGCTGCATTGCCAGCATGATGACACTGAGACGCTGCCTAAGCTGGATACTCCGGAGGGCCTTCCGGAGTATTTTGCGGCTCTCTGCTCCTCAATAGCTGTATTCGCTTTCAGAAGAGGCATATACAGCTAAAAACATCATCACCAGCATTCTGGGCCCATGGCAGCAGCCTGAAAGACTGTGACGAACTGACGATATCCCACGGGGAGATTGCCAGGGCCGCGGGACACTGCAGCCAAAAGTATGACCGTCCCGCCGAAAGTTTTCTGTACCGGTTGAATATAGGTTTTTCATTGTTAGTTATCTGGCTGCTTTAGTTCCACCCTGTGTCAGATTTTCAGTGTGTTCTATTCCTGAATTCTCTTTGGTAGTTTTGTGCTGTTTCATTAGGGTCAACATAGTTGAGTGATGTTGTTAGGGATATCTTCAGGGATAGAATAGAGTTAGGGGTCTCTGGTGTTAAGGTCAGTGCTAAGGACAGGTTTTTAGGGATAGATTTAGGGAAAGCTAGTAGTTAGGGTCAGTTATCTTGTTTCTAGATGTAAGTAATTTCTCATTACATCTGCATATAGGCCCTTATCATCGTCCATTCATCTTGCTGTCCATCATCTAATGGTCAGTTCCTAGGTTAATTTTTGATACACACTTCATGTGTTACGTGCATGAATCTGCTTTTCTAAGTTCAGATTGCCATCCATGTCAACCACTCTCATTATATACACATTGCTAAGGGGAGAGGTCAGAGAATAATAATGTTCTTAAAGGGTTGTCTCACCACACTGTTTCATAGTCAAAAGCAAATTCAAATTCTTGCATGCTGTCTCCTCTTGGTCAGTCTCTGGCTACTTCTATGGCAGTCTTTAGCATATAAACTCAGCATTCACAGTTCTTCTAAAAGAAGGGATTATATCTATACAGAGCTGAAAGTAAACAAAAGAGACTAATTAATTGTGTGAGATAGCACACTCTTCTCTCAAGCTACCAGCAGCAAAGCCCAACCTGTCCTCATCCCTGCTATCAGATAAGACAGAGCATATCCTCATCTCTGCTATCAGATGAGACAGAGCAGAGAGAGAAATGGAGAGCAGGACGGTACCCAGAGAAACCTGTGTGCAATCTCTTCAATTACCAGTCCCTAAATTTTTAACGCTAATCTTTGTAGTGAGACAACTCCTTTAATGATAAGAGCTGTGGGGACTTAACAAAAAGGCTCCTCGGTATTTGCTGGAGGCTGGAACATTATAATGCATTTTTCTTAGTCATGCAAATTGTAAGGCCATAATCACAGGTCCCTTTGAGCTCCACTCCCACTCCTCTTTCTAGTGTCATTGGCACTATGTTGCAAATTGTGACCTCCATGGATCAGACTTGTTTTCCAGTACATACCACATCTCAATTGGATTGAGATCCAGGAAATTTGAAGTCTAAGTCAACACCTTAAAGGGAACCTGTCATGTCCCACATGCTGCCCTCAGTTAGGGCAGCATAAAGTAGTTATCTAAAACTTTAGTTCTCAAAACTGTAGAGCACAGACAGCTATAGCAAAGATAAATCCAGCATATGCATTAGTGACCACTTGCCATTCCAAGTGGCATAAATAAAACATTTTCCAACTATTACCATGAATAGGTAAAAAAAAACTGTAAATCAGCAGTGGGTGGGTAAGACAAGTGGTAACTCATGTAAATTGTGAACTCCTTTCTGCTATAGTTGGCAGGTATATCTCTACTTTATGCTGCTCTCAGTGAGATCAGCATACAGGACATGCAACGTCCTTTTAACTCCTACTTATGTTCTAACACCATCCCTAAACAATTTTTTCAGTGTGGTAGGGTGCAATATAATAATTGTTCTCTAATGCCACTGCTGTTAGGGAAGAATGCTAACATGTGTATTGGTGCGTACTTGGTCTGAAAAAGTGTTTAGGTAAGTGACTTGTTAGAGAAACATCAGCAAGATTGCCAGGACCCAAGTCCCAAAGAAGAACACTGTGCAGAGACTTTATCTGTCTGTAGTATTATCCTGCTGCTCACATGTTATCAGCAGTGGACAGAATGGGCAATAAGACCAGTCTGCATTACACTGTCATAACACTTTTCTACTACAGCAAGCAATACCTTTGCCATTCTAAGCCATGGACATGGCTGTGTTCCTGCTTACGCCTGTCTTTACATCGTGACCTCTGCTGTGAACCGCAGATGTGCCTGTGTTCCTATTGTGGATCCGGTTCCTGTTGTGGTGCCGCTGTCACCTTGAATTCTCTTGTCACCACTGCTTACCCATTTGCGGTTGCTGTGCGGCTTTTCCCATGCTGGCCTTGCTGCTCCTCCATCTTGTGGCTACTGCCTTATATCATTGTCGCTCTATAGAGGGCGGCGGTCACATTATGCTATCATTTGTTCCCACACTGTGCAGTGAGGTTGGGCTTCCTCTGCCAATCGCCTTCCACCTGTGTGGTTATAAGCCTGCTTCTCCACTCACTCCTTGCCTGATCCTTGTTTTCTTGTGTTTGTTAGTGGTTTGTTGTGTCTTGTTGTGTTAGTGTGTTGTTGCTGTCCTTGTAGAATCCTGCATATTGTTTGTTGGTCTGCTGCCATGCTGCCAAATGTCTGTCTCTTTGTGAGTTTCCTTGCCATGTTCTTATGTCTGAGTTCTTGCTATGTGTCTGCAATGTTCCTATTGATTGCCTTGTGAGTTCATACCTTAGTTCCTAGCCAGTGTCCTAGCTTGAGTCTTTGCTTTGTTTCCTGTCATTTTCTTGGTTTTGTGTCCTGTCCATTTATATTTTCCATCTTGCCCTCTTTTTAACCTTCTCCTTGGCATCTGTTTGGCCATCATTTCTTTTTAGTTCTGTCTCTGTCTGTTCTGTACCTGCACGTCTCTACACCTAGTCTGCTGTATCTTGTCCCTATTTTTGTTGGTGCCTATCATTAGCGCTTCTGGCCTGTCTGTTCAGCTGCCACTGCTGGGGACTGCTCTGAGGTCACACCTGGCAGCCATTGGGGAATCCATCTTTTCAATCAAAGGCTCTGTGAAGATGCCCGACAGCTGCTTAGTTGCGCCCCCTTGGAGCAAGCCTGGCAGTGACACAGTGGATCCACTACCCGCTTTACCCACTCACCTGTTACAACCTTTTCATGACATTTGTGTAACAGCACATCTTCTAGGGAATCAGACCAGTTGGTCTAGTCTTTAATGCCCACAAGCAGCAATACACTTTGGATATTCTTAACCCTGTCACTAGTTGACCTTATTTTGACCACCTTTAGAAGGTGCTAACCACTACATGTTAAAAAAAAAACACAACCATTTTAGACATGCTAAGACACAGTAGTCTGGACTTCCAAATTTTGCCCTTATCAAAGTCATTTAGAACCTTATGTTTTACCATTTATCCAGCCTCTAATGCATCAAATGACCAAGAACTGAGTTTTCACTTACTGCCTTATATCTCCCAACCCTTGGCAAGTACTTTTGGCATTAGGATAATCATTGTTGTTTATGTCACCTGTCAGTGGCTTTACTGTTACGACAGACCGGTGTATGCACAGGGATACATGCTTAGGGCCTTATATATGAAAACTGTCCAGGTGTAAGACTTTCTTTACTGCTTACATGAACCAATCAGAGCTCCCCTTTTATTTTTCCAGAGCACTATATGAAATTAAAGCTGAGCTGTGATTGGTTGCTAAGTGTAAGACAAAGAAAGTCTTACATCTAGACAGTTTTCATACATAAGGCCCTTAAAATCTAGTTTTTCCATTGTTTGCACTTTTCTTTGTGTGACACTATGCATAAGTTGAACAGATTGATCCAGCAATCATGCAGATGGATCAGCTGATTATATCGAAGACACCATACGTATATTGAAATTAAAGGTCTGTTCTTCTTATCTACCATTTGTAGAGATATATGCAAATTGATTACATTTATTTGAAATGAATGGTGACAGGCGGGGATATAATTGTATATGTATATGCTTTTGTTTCTGTCCCTCATCATAAAGCATATGTCACACAAGCTTACAATGCCTATAATGTTTTTGGAATAAACGTGTGTGATTATCATAGTTTATTAGATTACACAAAACTTTCTCCACCTTTTTACATGCTTAATATGTATTTTAAAAATTCAGCAACTGTAATATTTATTTATGGCGTACATTGACCATTCCATGATAACTACTTTTACTTTAATGACACGTCAGTCAGGTTTAAGGTTGTTAAAGTGATTTAGGTAAAGATTCAATGTTTGTGAACACCATTATTGCAGTGCGAGACCCCAAAATCTTGTTAACATCTTTTCTTTTTGAGTCCAGGGAAAATGTTAGCCCTGCCTCCGGAACGCCACAAATCCATCCTGGAATCCCACTAATCCGCTGAGAACACGTATTCTAGTGGAGGGGGGGGGGGGGGGGGTTCACTGGTTGCATGTCCCCCCGCCTTTTGCAGCCGGGTTTGAGATGGGCGAATTTCTCAAAAATTTGATTCGGTAACTTCGGCGAATTTCCTGACAAAATTAAATTCAGTCGGAATTACTTCGGGACAAATCAAGTTAACAGACAGCTATTTCCAGGCTGCACAGAACCTGCAGGGTGCTTTTAAAACCCGTTGTGCCATGCTTAAATTGAAAGGGGGCTTGGTTTGGTCTTCATACAATGTTGTGTTTTAGTATGACACGCACATGCCCTGCCGCCGCTCTTAGAATCGCTTCCAATATTACATTTCCTGGGCACTTAAGAGGGCAAAACAGACCAAAAACTGAAGCGGGAATGAACCCTGATAAGTGATGCCATCGAAAGCTGGAAAAAAGCAATCTGAGAGCTCAGGTGGCAACATTACTGACACAGTGTGTAGGTCACGGCAGCAGCCACAGCAGCAGCATGAGGTCAGAGAGTGGCACAATGACATTCTGGAGGTGGCAAAAACTGGAGTAGGCCACAGAGTGGCACAGTGACACAGTGTGGAGGTGACGGTGGCAGCAGCATGAGGTCAGACAATGGCACAATGACATTCTGGATGTGGCAAAAACTGGAGTAGGCCACGGAGTGGCACAGTGACAGAGAGTGGAGGTGACGACGGCAGGAGCAACAGCATGAGGTCAGAGAGTGGCACAATAAGACAGTGTGGAGGTGACCGCAGCAGCGACAACAGCAGCAGCAGTATGAGGTCAGAGAGTGGCACAATGACACAGTGTGGATGTCACGGCACCAGCAATAGCAGCAGCAGCATGAGGTCATTAGAGTGGCACAATGACAGAGTGTGGAGTTGGGTGGGAATACCCGTCCCTGGTAAAGATGGTTTGGGGGAAGTGGAGAAACTGTCAGCAGATGTGTGGCAAACAGGCGGGTGGCGGCATCAGAATAGTGGCTGGGGGCAGGTAGTTTGAACCCAGATCATTTCTCACAGTTTTGGGTTGAGGCGTCATGGCTGATGTAGTCTGACGCCTAAGGCATTGGTGTGTGGAAATCCTGGGCCGATCCACGCCTGATTCATCTTGACAAAGTCAGTCGTTCCACATTTTTCCCCTGGAAAAGCGGGTTCTGAGTGGGGTAACGATGGCCCCCGCCGCAAGGAACACCCGATCAGATGCCCACTTACTGGCCGGGCAGGACAGCTTCTCCACTGCAAACTCGGCAAGTTCCGGCCACACATCCAGTTTGGCTGTCCAGTAGTCCAGCGGATCTTTCTAACTGGGGGGGGCAGAGTCGGGCCAAAAGTAGGCCCCCCCTTTTGGGTTTTCAGGGTTTTGTCCAGGCCCCTGCTCCCTTGCGGCGGGGGGGCCCTACTCCCCCTCCCACTAGGGGGGGTAAGGAAGTGCTCATCATGACCCCCAGCATGGGTTGGGCTGCTGATGGACTGGGTACGGGGGGGCCCTTCCTACCCCCCCCCCTTTCCCACAGCAGGGGGGGGGCCAATTTTGGGGTAGGGGTTGAGGGGCTAAAAAAAAGGCCCCCCCGGGTCAGACCTGTAAGGGGGGGGAAAGGATCCGCACATAGGCGGGGCCCAAACTGACACGAGGGATTTCCCATAGTTTTTTTTAGTTTGCCTCCCTCTCGGGAACGGGGAAAAAAGGGCCCCTTTTTGGGCCCGGGTAGGGGGGCCAAAGGGGGGGCCAGAAGTCATCCCTCTCCCGGGATGCTGACTTTTGGGGCTGTCCTACCAAAAAAAATTTCAGCTTGCTGGGGGCCCCATCTGCAAAAGGGGAAATCCGAGGGGTCCCTCCCTCCATCCCCCCTTTTTAACTGCCACGGTGCTTGGGGGAAACTGCCCGCTTCCTAAATTCCATCTACCCCCTCCAGTTTGCTCCTGCTCCCCCTCTTGTCCCCGGGGTTTAGAAAACCCACTCTTTCACCAACAAGGCCCCGCCCCAAAGGTCCCCCCCCCCTCCTCCTTCTTTCAGCCCCCCACCGGACCCATGGGGCCCCGCGAGAGGTAGTTTTCCCAGTCCCCCTGCCCAGACAGTTTTTTCACCCCCCCCTTGTTCCAGGACATGAACCCGTGGAATAAGTTATTCACCCGTATCCTGGGGGACTGAAAAATAAGGTTCACCTCCCGAAGGAAACTAAAAAACCCAAAAAGGGGCGGGGTGTCACGCATGACTGCCACTGGCTGACATAAAAGGTTAAAAAGGGGGAGTACTCCTGTCCCCCGGGAATCTTTAAAAAAATCGTTAATGGCCTTTCTCATTCATACTTGGGGCCCAACATGTGCGGGCTGGAATTCCAACTGGGGGAAAAACCGAATCAAGGGTTTTGGGGGAAAAGGCCCAAATTTGGCCGCTGCAAACTCGAGGAGGGTTTTTTCCTGGTTTGTGGGAAGGGTAAGTGCCATGAAACATTTTCCTGGCCATTTTCAAATCTTCTAAATCGGGGGGAAAGACTTCGGGAAATTTTTTTCAAAACCATTTAAAACCGTGGGGCCATGCAGGGCCATGGACCATCCCCCTCAGTGCAGCGCGGTACCATGTTCCCCCCCATTTTCCCGTCACCTTTGGCCCCGATTTGGGGTTGGAGCGGAGAAAGCCACAACACGATTTTGCTGCAGCCCGGGGCATTTCCCCCCCTGTGTGATTCGTTTCGCAGAGGCCAAGCCGGGTTTTAAACCTGTGTACACCGCTGTGCACTACACATGTGGTTTTGATGGAGCAGTACTTGTGGAGGTGAGTGGTGGTGGTGGTGGGAGGAAGGGGGAGGGACTTTGGGGCACAGGAGCTGCAGTTTGAAAATGTGGGGGAGAAAGTGCCTCCCCTATCCAAGTTGTTGGCGTGCCGGGCGGGGAAGCACTTTCCCACCCAGTGGGCCAAAAAGGAAACCTTTTTCTGGCCCGGACCGTATTAAACGCTCCAGACTCCGCGCTGTCGTGCCCCCCTTGGAAAAAAACCGATAAGCTAAAGGGGGCCCGGGGCCCACCCTTCTTTTTTTCATATTTAGAAGTGCGGGTTTACTCCCTTTTTGGGAAAAATTTAAATTACGGTTTGGGAAAACCCCTCCATTCGGCTGGGGGAAAACAAGCCATAAGTTCTCTGAACGGTGCAGAGTCCCCCCTTTTGGAAAGGGAGGGACTGCAGTACCAAAACTTGGACGGGAGCACGGTCATCTTCTGCACCTTAGGATTTTTTGGGACGCATACTGTTTTTCTCTTTGAAAATCCCTCGCTGAATGACTGCTGGCCCCCATGAGTAGCGAGGAGCGGGAGCACCCCCTGGACCGCAGATATTTTCAAAGAAAACAGCTCCCTTCTGCAGAGGGGGGGAAACCCTTTGACGGGCTGCAATGGCTTTTGCGTGCCACGGGCGCTGTGCTTTTGCTGGGGCGGCAGGATGGACCACCAAAATCTATCCCACTTTCCCCAGGCCCCCGGAGGGTGACGCTAATGTTTTGACAAAAAGGCCGGGGGGTCCCAACTTTTGTTTGGGCCCCGGGTTTTCACTTTCTGCCTACAGATTCTACATATACCCTTACCCCTCCTCCGGTGTTTTGGGCAAAGAATTTGCCACAGCCGGTATCTGAGTTTTACCACCCCAAACCCCCGCACTAAATGCTACACCGCCGCTGCCTCGGCTTAGCCCCTGTGCCCTTTCTTTTTTGGGGCCTGCGAAGCGGGTTTTTTTTTCCCCGTGGCCGGGGGCTCCCGACCTAACACTGCTGCTATCCTGCTTGGGCCCCCCGGCCACACCCAAACCCCCTTCGGCTGGCCTCCTGACCGGGAAGCTTTACTCCCTCTTTTCCTGACGTGATGAAGCCCCTTTCCTCACCCCCGGGTCCCAAGTTTCGGGCGGCAAAATCATTTTTATTTGTGTTTTTATCGTCACTGCTTCCTCTCACCGGTCTTGGTATGCAAGGGTGACCCTCACAACATGAAACCCCCCATGCCACTTTTCCACACTAACTTTGCCGCCCACCGGGAAAAGCGGGGGTTTTTGGCCCCCATTTCTTGGTGCCGTAGCTGCTGATGCCCTCCTTCCAAAATTGGTTTTTTATCCTCCATTTTAGTGGCCCTGAGCCAGCCACATTTTAGGTCTCTGGTGAGGGAAAAAAGGATGGGGGCAGAGGCGGGTTTTGAGGGGAAAAGGGGGGGCCCCAGCCCGCTTTAGGGGCCCTGCCAACTTTAAGGGGTTTTGGGCGGACGGTTTCCCCCCGACTTTTGGGTGGGGTTTTCGATGTCATTGGGAAAGGGAAATGGATGAACCCATCCCAAACCAAACAAGAAACCCTTTTGGGTTTCTGGGCAGCAACCCCGGCCCCTAGATGACAGCAAACTTGTTTGGGTCACCGGGGACCCCGGGTGCGGGCGTCCCCCTTTCTGTGTGCGACCTGGGGCCCGCTCCAGGAATGTTTTTTTCCATGCCCCCTCGTTTTTGGGAAAAGCCTGCCCCCTCGGGCTGGGCATTCTGTTTTTTCTAAAAAATTTCCCGACCCCTGTTTTTAAAAAGATATCTGTTTTATGATAATACAAAACCCTGTATTTTATCCAAAAGGGAAACCCCGTATCAAAAACTTTTGGGGAACCCTTGGGGGAAAAAAATTTCGCCTCCCCAAATTTGGGCCCGGAAAAATTTGGAATTTTAAAGGTTTTTCGTTTAAAAAAAACGTTATTTTTAAAATAAAGTAAAAGCACCCAAAAAGGGTTTAAATTAACCCTTTGGATTTTCGAAAATTTTGCAAAAGGCCCAAAATTTGCTTTTTTTGGGGGGCGAAAAAAGAACCCGGTTTTTTTTACTAAGTCAAAGCAGAAAAAAACTTTTGGGGGAACCCCCTTGGATGGGAAATTTCCCCAAACAGAATTGACAAACCAAAAATTTCCAGCTTTGTACGGTTACAAAGGGGGTTTTTACGGTACAAAAGCAAGAAAAAACTTGTAATTAACCTTTCGGTTATGAATTTGGGTACAGGAAAAAATGTCTTTTTTTTTTTGGGGATGGAAAAAAAGGTTTTTTTTAGTCACCCCAACAGCAGAAAAAACGCTTTTTTTAAACCCCCGGATGTAAATTGGCCCAAAAAAATTGAGCAAAACCAAAAAAAACCAGCTTTTTAGCGGTTACAATGGGCGTTTTTATTTTTCGGGACAGAAAAAACAGAAAAAAAATTGGGAATTAAAAACCCTTTGGGTTTTGAATTAAGCTTCAGGCAAAAATTTTTTTTTGGCATGAAAAAAAAAAGGTTTTTTTTTTAGTCAAACCCCAAAAAACAAAAATTTCTTAAAATTTAACCCCCCGGAGTAAATTGCGGGGAAAAGAATTGAGGGAACCAAAAAATACCAAACTTTGTAGCTTTTTACAAAGGCCCTGGATTTTTAACCCGGGAACCCGCAAGTAAAACCGGGGAATTAATTTCGGTTAAAGATTTTTCACAGGCCCAAAAATCCTTTTTTTGGCGGTGAAAAAGACCCGGTTTTCTTTTATTTTCCCTTTCAAAAGGGGAAAAAACGCTTAAAATTTAACCCCCCGGGTGTAAATTGCGCAAAAGAATTACAAACCAAAAAAGAAAAGGGGGATTTGTTTGTAAAAACGCTGTTTCTTTAAATAAACAACGGAACAGGGTTAGAAATCCCGGGTTTTTCAAGTGCTGGGCCGATAGAAATTTTTAAAAGTTTAAAAGCGCTGCATTGGCCCACTGGGCCTTTATTCCAATACCCCCAAAAAACAAAATTTAACTTAAAGAACATCTCTGAGCA
>JAODAL010030876.1:0-49290 GCA_025379985.1 Phyllomedusa bahiana | reverse complement strand
TGTAACTCTAAAGTTAGTTGTGGTTTTGGTAAACTGCATGGTGAGAAAACTCCTCTAAGGTTAAGGAGTGAACAAATTTGGGTTTGGGGCATCCTGAATCTAAATTTTTGCACAAGATTAAATAAACTGATGTCGAAACAACCAGAGACAGACTTGAGCAACACGATTCGGTATGAACATAGTTCAGATTAAAATTAGAGAAGCTCCTGATAGTGACCAAATACAAATAGGGAGTTTCATGTAGCTAAAACATAACTTTTACTTAGAAATCTAAAAGCAATTACCATAATACATGAACAACATAGGTACCAAGAGATTATGTATTTGCCCTAACAAAAAAAAGGACAAAAAAAAAATAAAATTTAAAGACAATAGACAAGGGGGTCTCACCCTAGTAAACCCTAGGAGACTAGATTACTGTCCATTCACTAAAGTTATAATAAGTAATTGTTTTGACAAGGGCATCCCCATCTGGAACCTAATATTCAAGGCGCTGAAATCACCCTAGAAGTCCCTCAATATAATAAGTCCCGACATGTTTCAATCCTTCCAAATAGTTTATGGATCTCCTCAGGTGACAGATGAAGAACGGTACCAAAGGACAAACTGATTAGTTATCTTAAACCAATAGGGTTCAAGTCATTAGGACATAAAAAGCATTTAGATTTACCCATATGTTCAACATATTAAAACACCAAA
Source organism: Phyllomedusa bahiana (assembly GCA_025379985.1). Taxonomy (NCBI): domain Eukaryota; kingdom Metazoa; phylum Chordata; class Amphibia; order Anura; family Hylidae; genus Phyllomedusa; species Phyllomedusa bahiana. Next base: position 48,591 of record JAODAL010030876.1, on the reverse strand, counting down.
AAATTCTCGATTAGCAACAAATGTCAGCACTGCATTTTATTGAATATAAGAAGGTGTGACAACCCCGGCCTACACGGGCCCCATAATCAAAAGATGCAACATAAGTTCTATATAGTACAAAGTTCTCAAAGTAGGCAAGGCTTGTGCTGATGTTGACAAACCTATATGTCGTAAATCACAGAAAAAACTTAACTAAACTCACTTAAAATATAACTTTTACTAGACATACATTAAAATTGCATATTAATTACAAATTCCTTATAAACCTAAAGCAAGCCAGAATATGCTACAAATTACTTATGAGGAGGGGCCAAAATGTTGTGGCCGTCACAGTAATAGGCACTATATAGAACCACTAATGAAATCAATATGAAATATATATGTGTCTACAATGTCACTTATCACCAACCTGTCAATACAGGCAGAGACATCGCCCCAAAAAGGGCGGCCCCACCTCCCGGCGGCTCACCCTAGTACAATACTAAATCACTAATTACTAAAAGGGCCACCTTATACCTCCTCTAATAGCACGGGGCTAAACCAAAGTCAAAGATAATCAGTTACAAAAGCATAATCAGTAACATCAGATATAAATATCCAAAGAGGTTGTGCAGATAAATGCCTCCTCTAGACAGTAAAAAAAGATCCCAAGTAACACATCAAGGGTCCATAATAGTTTTACTGTCCTTTGTTGTCCACTTCCCCCCGGCGTTTTCCCCCTCCCAATGGTCCAGGGGGTTCATCAGAGGATTTATGGGACCAAACCTCTAGATGTGAGGCAATACTCCAGCATGTATAGAGATAGCAACATGTCCGTGCTACTAGAGGAGGTATATGGTGGCCCTTTTAGTAATAGGGATTTAGAGCCACATGTATGAATCCCGCCGGGTCGAGACGCCGTTTTCCGCCAGTTTTCCGGCGGAACGGCCTGATTTATGCGGGCCCGGGGGGCGTCATAATATCAGTAAAGTCCCGCGCCTCGCCCGCGTATGAGGCAAGTCCGGGGGCATGGGCGCTGTGCGCGCGCCCCCCATGCTTCGCCCTCCCCAGGAAGTTCACTCATAAAGCGGGGGTAAAAGTCCGCCGCGCCTCGCCCTTTGTGGGTCAGTGCGGGGACTTAGGCGCCGTGGGGGCTGCGCCGAGAATTGTTCGTGCGAGACGGTGGAGCGGGAAAAAAATCATTTAGATGTCGGTGCGGGTATGAAACAAAAATGCCTTTTAAAGGCTTCTAATTTTTTGGGTTAAAACCCTGTCCGGGGAAAAATTTAAGCAGGATCGGAAAATTCGGGGAAGGGATCGAAGATCGGCAGAAGTCTCGGCGCTCCGCCCCGTTCCCAGCAGGAGGTGGTTTTTCCCGAAAAAATGCCTTTAAAAGGCGGAAAACATTGTCAGAAAGGAGCTAAAATGTAAAAAAATTTTACACTTCTTAAAAAAAAAAAATCACTTTCCCAAACTCGAGAACGGCAAAATCAAGAAATTTATGTTTTTGGGGAAATTCCCCGGGAAAAATACATTTAATTCAAATCCTAAAAACCTTTTCTCATTGGTGGGGCATAAACCGGCCAATCAAAATTAGGAGCGACTTTTTTCCCATTTTCCCCTATGGAGAATTTTTAGCCAAATCAAAATGGGAAGCGACAAAGCCCCTTCTAGCCTATGGGGGAGTTTGGACCAATCGAACCCAAAGGCGGGACAGTTAAAAAATACGGGAAAAAAGGGTTCAAAGAGCTGTTTTGGTTTGGCTAGCGGGGGGCTCGCCTAGCCCCCGGCCCCAACCCCAAGATAGGAGCGCCCAAAAGCCCCAAATTTTTGCCTTTGGAGAAGTTTTGGGCCCCAATTCAAAATAGGGGGCGCCCAAAAAGTCCCATTCTAGCCTTTGGGGGGAGAATTGCCCCAATCAAAATTTGGGAGCGAAAAAAAAAAGCCCCATTCTAGCCTATGGAGAAAAGGGGACCAACCCTATTAAAAGGGCCCGGGGACGGGTTAAAAAATACATTTAAAAAGGCAAAAGAAACGAGCTGATTGGTTGAAGCAGCGGGGGCTTTTTTCCCAGTTACCCAAATCAGGGGCGGCGACCCTACTTTCTCATTGAGTTCTTTTGGGGAAAAGAAATTTGGCGCGCTCTGTGATTGGTTTAATTTCAAAGAGCCCCCCCGAAATTTTGGGGCCCCCCCCCCCCAAAAGGGGGACCCCAGCAAACGCCCCTAGGGGTTTTTGTAATCCCAATCGGGAAAATAAAAACTGTTTTGGGGCCCCGGAAAAAATCACATTATAAACACTAACAAGTTTTAAACATGTGTTTTTAAAAAGGAAAACCCTAATACGGGCTAAGGGAAAAAAAAATTTTAAAATTCCCTAAAATCATGTTTTTTCTTTATTTTCGTTACCCAAGGATCAATAGTAGGGGGAAGCCCCCCCCTGCTTAAACCAATAGCTCGTTTCTGCCTTTTTTACTGTATTTTAAAATGTCCCCCCCCTTTGAATATGTTTGGGCCCCAAATTTTTTTCTCCTTTTTAGGCTTTAAAAAGGGGGACATTATCGCTCCAAATTCTGATTGGCTGGTTTATCCCGGCCCAATGAAAATTTCCCTTAGACCAATTTTTGATTTACTTTTATTTCCCGGCAAATTCTCTCTATGGAAAATTCCCTAGGGTAGCCCGGTTCGGCGAAAAAAGCGTTTTTGGGGTTTTTTTAAAAACTGCTTTATTTTTATACAATTGTTCTGCTTTTATTGTTTCCATGTATTACACTTAAAAAAAATATTTTTTTTTATTAATTTTTCATGCCGCCACGGCGGGGAGCGCGAGTTTTTCAGTGCCCCCATTTTTCTCCTTGACTTTTAAATGGGGAAGTATTCGCCCCTTCTGATTGCTGGGATACCCAAGTCCGTTAGCTCAGCCACAATCGCTCTTTTCTGTTTTTTTACTGTTTTTAAAATTACCCCGCCGTGGTTTCTGATTGGTCCAAACTCCTCCATAGGATAGAATGGGTTTTTGTCGCCCCTATTCTGTTTGGGCTGGTTTTTTTGCCGAAAAAATGAGGAATAGGTTTCTTGATTTTGGGTGCCGTTTAGAGTTTGGGAAATGTTTTTTTTTTTTTTTATTATGGTATTTTGTACATTTAAACTCTTTTTGGGCACGTTTTCCGCCTTTATAAAAGGGGATTTTTTTTTGAGAAACACACTCCTGCTTTCACGGAGCGGAGCGCCCCAGACTTCTGTCGCGGGTCTTCGATCCCCTTCCTCGCATGTTCCGAAACCTGCTTCCCCTTTGCCCCGGCCGGGGGGGGTTTTGACCAAAAAAAAACCCGGTCTGCTTGTTTGGAGCTGCCCAGCGCCGGGGATTTGGCCCGGGCCCCCGATGGGACATGGGCCCCGGACTATAGAGCGGCCCCGGGCCGCCCCGGAACGCCTAAAACCGCGCCCCAACCCCGGGGCCCCTGCCCGGCCCCCTTTCCCGCCCCTTCATGCGGGGGCCGCAGCCGAAAGTGGCCCCCAAGCTGCCCGGTCCGACAAAGGGGGGTTGGGCTTGGGGGGGCAGTTTTCGGCCAGAAAATGCGTTTTAAAACCCCTTCATACATTTTCCGGGCCCTTTTGTAATTTTAGGGTGAGCCCCCGGGGGGGGGGGCCCGCCCCAAATTTTTTGGGCGAGTCTCTTTCCTGTATTTACAGGTTGGTGATAGGTGGGCAAAAGTTTTGACACCTTTATTTTTTTGATTTTCATTTGGGTTCTATATAGTTTCCTATTTCTGTGACGGGGCCCACAAGGCAGTATTGTTTTTTTCCTCTATAAGTGAGATTTGTAGCATATTCTGGCTTGCTTTAGGTTTATAAGGAATTTGTAATTATTATGCAATTTTAATGTATATCTAGTAAAAGTTATATTTTAAGTGGGTTTAGTTAAGATTTTTCTGTTATTTATGATTATATTCATAACCCTCTGTGCTATTAGATGTTATTTTCTGTGGTTAAAACCTAAATGTTGCCATCCAATAAACAATAAGCTGAGAGGCACTAATACATCTTACCTCATTTTAGGTGTGTTTATACTCAGCTTCCTATCTTTATGCAATATGCTTAAAGTGTGATGCCTGGTCCCTTCATAGGCCTGTACACACTGTGTAGAACAGTGTAAGATGTACAGTCAGTACAGGCAGTCTCTTGCAGTCAAGGATATTGGTGGAACATAAAGGGGGACATGTATGAAGATCGGCGCGTCAAAGCTCCTGTTTTCACATTTTTAACAGTGAAAACTGTGCCTGATGTACGTCGGTGACGAAGTGCGTTCATAAATGCAGGGCAAACTTCGACGCCTCCAGCAGACAGACCACATTAAAATAGGTCTGCCTGTCGGAGCTGTAATGCGCGTCACTTTGCCGACCCGCATTCATATATGCGTCGGAGTTTTCAAATGTGGTTCGTCCCGCCCCAGAACGCCCACAGAACGCCCCTTCATGTTAGGCGCATTACAAAGTGGCGAACCTTGCGCCTAACAGCGCATTAGGTGCATCCGACAATGGAGCAGGCACATTGAGGCGCATTATACGCCTGAAAATGTGTGAAAGCTCCGATCATACATGTCCCCCATAATGTTTTTAGATTTGGTGATTATTAAGCTCCTGATAGTGGCCATATTGAATTTGTACAGTTTGTATCCATAATTGGCAGCTGTGCAACAGCTGTAAATACTAAAGTCTAGATATCTTTGCCGATAGATCCACTAGCTTTTGTACGAATATGAATGCAGCAGCTGAATGTCTCTACTTCTTGGAATTAATTATGTTTGCAATGCAGTATAAACATTAGTTTATGCGGTGTATACCCAGGCACTTGCTGTACAGCAATGCGTCACTGTGTGCTCTTGTAGTAAACTATGATAATGTTTATTGCAACAGTGTGGCATGAGAATAAAATAAAAGACCTTACACACTGGCTGAGCAGCTCTGACACTTAATATTCCAGGGAACAAAGCATGTGTTTCAGCGAGCAATAAGGTACACCAGCCAGTTGAAGGTACAGGCAGCTTTATCTTGCATTCAGTCAGGACATGTTATCCTTATACCTAATGCATCTGTCTTAGAAGAGACAACAGAGCTGACACTGCAGAAGATATTGTGTTGTGGGTTACGCTACATCTAGCTCCTAGTCTAAATTAATATTTCAGTATTAGTTTGAAGCTTCAGCATCCCTTATGTTATAAACATCAATACTATGACCTGGGGCAAATGCTCGGCAACCCCAAGGAGAGATTCTAATTTTAATTAAAAATAGATAAAATAAAATAGTATCTACATTTATCAAAAGGGAAATTCCAGTACAAAATAAAGCAACAGAACTGCATCCTGCATAAATAATATTTTTTTCACTTAGTAAAAGCACTGAAATGGATTTTTTCTTTTTTTCAATTTCCAGTTAATACATTACATTGGTATCTGGTCTTCAATAACTAATTTCAGAATATTATTTGTAAAGCTATTCATATTATTTTATTATAGCCCATACATATAAAATGGCCTTGATTGTATTGTGAGTGTATTTTTCCATTACTCTCAGCGCATTGCTTTTATCAGCTCTGTCAACTGGTGGTCTTTCATTGCAGTTCCAAGGCTTGCAGTTTGCCTCAGGACTTTCTTTGACTCCATTGTATGAGTTCTTTTTTATTAGGTTCCTGAGAGTATTTATTTGTATTGTAAACTATTCAGTTAGGTCCCTAGGTGTGCAATCATGTGTTATATTTTAACTTTGGTTTTGTATTTTAGTGACTGCAATAACTTTTTACAGAAAGTATTTGGAAACTGTCTTAATAGTTGATATTTAAAATACTTTAAAAAATTGCATTATGCATAACACAAAAATTCAACTCCATATTTCATAGCCAACAAAGGTTTGGGTGATCTCTGGTCCACTGTCAGTAGCTAATGGACAACATGGGTCTTGCTACCAGATTCCCCTAAGATCATTTTTTTATGTGAGAGAAATGATGTGTAATACATTCCTGTCCATACTTCACTAGCACTTACAAGTCTGAGTTTACACTGCTCTTTGCTTTTTGGCTGGATTGGATGGGATGTCGGTTAACACATGCTTTGTGGATACCGGTGCCTGACCAATCAGTAGAGTACACTGTCTAAAATCCAAACTGGCTGTTGCCATGGTCAGCTTTAGTGCTTATTGCTTGTAACTTATCATTATTTATTTTAGAGCGCCATTGACTGTAGGGCACTATACATTCAAGGGTGTTACATACATAACATGTCAGATAAGTACAATGGTTGGTGACAATATGTGGCTAACAACTGGTACAGAGGGAAAGAGAAGCCTGCCCTCGAAGGCTTTCAATCTACAAGGAAGGAGGAAAGAGACAGGAGGTGATGGACAGACATGTTTGTGGAGGGTATAGTGATAGCGGGGTTATTGTAGGTTATAGGCTATCCTGAAGAGATGGGTTTTCAGGTTACTTTTGAAGCTGGTGAAAGTGGAGGAGAGTCTGATGTGTTGGGATAATGAGTTCCAGAGTATGGGGGAAGCACGGGAGAACTCTTGGAGATGGTTGTGTGAGGAGCTGATAAGAGAAGAGCAGAGAAGGATGTCCTGTGAGGAGCAGAGATTGTGTAAGGGAGTTATCTGGAGATTAGAGCAGAGATGTATGGAGGAGAGAGGTTATGGAGAGACTTGTAGGTCATGGCTAGTTACTTGAAATTAATGCGCTGGGCAATGGGTAGCCAATGCAGGGATTGGCAGAGGGGAGACACCGAAGAGTTGCTATTAACTTGCTATTATCCTACTTAGAATGTTATTTCTGTGTTCTGGATTTCCTTGATTTGTGATCATTCCATCATTTTTAGGTTGTTCTCTGTCCCCATTCCCAATTTTGACTGCTTTGACTTAATTTATAATGTGTGCCCTCTTATACTGCATTTTGGCTATGGTATTTTTTTATACTAACCTTGACTAGTTTTTCATTGCGCTATCCTTTGGTGCTGTACCAAACTAACTAATCTTGATGCACCTGGAAGCCCACAGGACTGTCAGTACTTATATTTTAGAATGTAAATTAAAGAGGACCTGCCACATCTCCTGCCTTGTCTGTTGTACTAAATACTTGTGTTCCCTGTGAAATAAGTTTTGGAGCACCTTCACTTATAACTCTGATGTGCTCTTCCTCTCCTATTCCTTGTAGAAATGTATTACTGAATGTGTCAGCTGGGTGTTACAGTTGAGGGTGTGTTACTCCACAGTTTGACATTATCCAATCAGTGATGGCAGAGTCAGTGTGTGCAGGGGAAAACCCTTTGGAACTGGAATGGTAACACCCAGCTGACTGATTTCTTGTTTTGGTGTTCCCCTATTGTCTGCATTACTGCATCAAGCAGAGTGAGCAGTCTCGTATTAACCACCCTGTGGCCGCCAATTTAGACTGGGAAGCCACAATTTGTTGAAGCCCTAGGCATGTCAATTAGGCTGCTGATTTGTGTTTGTTTTTATCTGTGTGCTGCAATTGCCTTTCCTTCACCCATTGTGACAATAAGAGTAGTGAACATAGCAGTAAAAAGTGCAAGATAGTGGGTTAGGCTGGAGCAGCACCTGGGTACTGCACAGGAAGAGCAAAATCCACTACAATAGCCTACTGGATCTTACCGCACACACTTGACCAAAGTACTCTGATGGGTAACTACTCAATAGCCACACTTTTTTGTTTATTCAGTATATTTGTCCACATTTTACGTTTTACACATTGGGAACAGTATGCCTTATTTCTGATATTGTGAGTACCCCCATTTAGAGACTAGGGGCCAATGTATGAAAACTGTCTTGGTCTAAAACTCTCATTGTTGCCTAAAGCAACCAATCAGAGCTCCCTTTAATTTTCCAGAGCACTATATGAAATTAAAGGGGTGTTCTGATTGGTTGCTATGGGCAACAAAGTGAGTTTTAGACTTAGACAGTTTTCATACATGTGATCTTTATATTGTATGGGATATTGTGTGTGCATAGTGGTGCAGATTGTAAAATAGTATGGTCATTTCATTTCTCTGCTCTTACAATTAGTAAATAGTTAAGCATGCACTGACTAACCAAAACATTAATACCATTTGCCTACTAGTATGTCGTTCCCCTCATGCCATTAAAAAAAAGCTCCAACCTGTGTCTATATGGACTCCATAAGACATCTGAAGGTGTCCATTGGTATATAGCACCAAGACATTAGCAGCAGATCTTTTAAGAAAGGAGAAAATGTGATTTATCAGACCAGGTACCATTTTACATTGCTCAATGGTGTAGTTTTCGGGCGCATGTGCCCTTTGTCAGTGATTTTTGCTGTAGACAGGGTCAGTATCAGTATTGTGACTGCTGTAAAGCTACACGGCTGCATGCAGATACAGCTGACATGCAATGCATGTTCTGATACTCCACAAGACTTACTGTTTTGGAGATAATCTGACCCAAAGTAGTCGTCTAGTCACCACCTTTGTTAAAGTGGCTCAGATCCATACACTTGGCCATTTTTCCATTTTAGAACACATCAACTGACTGTTCCCTTGTTATTTAATATGTCCTACCTCCTGACAGATGCCATTGTCATGTTATTAATGTTATTCACTTTACCTGTCAGTGGTTTTAATATTATGGCTGTTTGGTCTATATGTTCTAATCCATTTGCGCTGCTGGTCCTTCTGCTTCTGCAATTGTTTTTCCTTGAACATCATGAGTATTGATTTTCTGCCTTTCGCACTGCGAGTTGCTGATTGTAACAACATGTGGGTTTGGTAGCTAACTATTCTGGCTGTGTCGGTTTCTGTCTGCAGATATTCTCAACTGCTTACTTAGGTTTGCTGCAATTTGTAGAAAAGTAGAACATGCACACTGCTGTTTTTTCTGTTTAAACCTGTTAATTTTTAGTATCTTAAAAAGAAAACATTGCAAAGAATTGATAGAGGCAGGGAGATAAAAGAGTTGTGTGTTGTATAGAGGTTATATCAGCGGTCCTGAAGAGATGGATACTCAAAGATAAAGATGTCACACTAGGTATTAAAGGAATAACATCTCTCTAAGATATGAACAAAATCATATTCACTTTATAGTCAGCTCCTTTTAAGAACAAATTAAACAACAAACAGAAAAAATTGGTATAAAAACTAAGTTGCAAGGTTATTTTGCTAGTCAAAATCCAAGGATGACTGTAATGACAAGGATCTGGTATTATCTTTATGCAGAGCAAAAAGATACTCACAGCTGTAGCTGAGAACCCAGGCAAAAAGAAACCGTCCTGTTATTGGTGTCATTGGTGCACAAAATGTCGCCATTGCATTAATTAAAATGGGGACAATGTATCAGGTTTATTAGGCTAAGTCTATATAGCATAGCTTTACCGTTGGATTTTCGGCAGATTCAGTCGGGTTTAAAATCCAGTGGAATATGCAACATGATGTATATTCCAAAAAATCACCCCACAAAAATCACTTAACTACTAAGATATTATAGAAAAACTATATTAAAATATAACTTTTAATCAATATCATAAAAAAGACATTAAAATGCCTACACTATCCCTACTTATCCCTAGAAACAGTTACACACAAAACCTAACCTATCCAACAAAGTAGGGTAGTCGCCCCAAAAAGGGCGCCCCCACAAGGAACCTACTCCTTTACTACACACTCCCTATGGCTGCCTATGGTGGCGGTGGTATTATCCCTCCACATGTATTGAATGTGTGAGTTTAGCTGCCTGTATGCAGTGGTGGATTGGTTATGCTGCATTGTTTTCTCTGATGTATGCAACTATATATCCTTGTAGTTTTTTTTTTTTTTTTGTCTATGGCATCTTGGTGGTCTCTGTTAATTGTGTATTAGTATCAGTGGACTACCCCAAGATCTCTACTAGTGTTATACTATGACTAGTGGAGTACTTTAAAATATAAATTTGAATGTAGTGGTAGGACACTGATTTGAATTGGTCTATTTTTTTGTCCTCTTTAGTGTTATTTCTTAATATCTTTTGAATAGAGTAGGGGGCATTAGGGAGTGTGTAGTAAAGGAGTAGGTTCCTTGTGGGGGTGCCCTTTTTGGGTCGACTACCCTACTTTATTGGATAGGTTCGATTTTGTGTGTAGCTGTTTCTAGGGATAAGTAGGGATTGTATAGGCGTTTTAACATCTTTTTTATGATTTTGATTAAAAGTTATATTTTAATATAGTTTTTCTATAATATTCCAGTAGTTAAGTGATTTTTGTGGGGTGTTTTTTTGTCTTGTAGATTTTAAAATCACTAACATTAATTTATCTATCAGTTGGTCCAGCCCTTGGTTTTATTGGGCATTTTGTTGTGTTATGTTGTATATTCCACCAGATTCTGCTCGTAATTGCAGTCTGCCCCGTATATTGAATATATGCGGCCGACGGAAAATCCGAAAATCGACCGCGGATTTTGCGGAGATCTGTGAAAAAAAAACGCGGTCCTGCCACAGTCCAGCAATATCAAAATACCATTGGATTTTGGACAGCTTTTTGACAATGCTGTTTGGACTTACCCTTAATGTGGTTGAGCCTTGTGGCTGACGGGTCTGACAGTCAGAAGCTGGATTTATTATAGCTTTTCAGCAAAAAGAATAGAAATTTGTTATACATGTTGAGTTATAAGCTTATAATTTAGCCATGGCTTTGTTGACTCCTAAAATCCACAAGATTAAGCAATGGTGTCTGCTAGCTTTTTAGTGCAAAATCGTTTTGTAAAGCATGTACATCATCTGAGGACTGGTGAAAAGAAACAGTGTAGCACACACCAAGATGCACTCAATCTGTCAAAAAGGGCACATCTGAGTTATAGATTTGGCACATCTTATCCAGGCTCCTCTAGCTTTAGGTTACCTTTGTTTAAAGAAAATGTATCACTACTTTTTCTCAGTAATTCAAACCAGGTACTGAGAAGTAAAACAATATTCTATTCTGTTTCTATTTTTTTAAGGTAGATTTTATATTCTAATTTCTGAAGACGATTATGGAGGCAATTAAATTAATTGACCTGGTTTAACAGCATTTAGAAATATGCTTTATGGTATATATAAACCATAGAAATCTGTGAACAGGAGATGACACACCGACTTCTAAGGGTTAGTTACAGCAGAATGTCATATTCTCCTATTGACTACTAAAAAAAAATCATATTTCATGGTTCTTGTACAAGAAAAATATCCCAAAATGCTGGGAACTGACATAAGTGCTGTTTGTTAAAAAAAAAAAAAAAAGTCCACGGAGTAAGCTAAACACCTACAAAAAATAGCTGATGTGGAAATTTACAAAGTTATAAAAGCCAAAACTTATTAGGGCAAAGATAATTACACTAAAAACTACAGGAAGTAGAAGGTAACATTTGAAAAATGGGAGCCATGTAAAAAGAGTTACAGATACCAATAGAGACAAACATATAATACACAAGATATCTGAAATACAAACCTAAGGGTATGTTCAAATGGCGTAATTTCGGCGCGCATTTCACCACATATTTGCGCTCTAATATGGGCTAGATGCTCGCCGAAATTACGGTAATCCATAGTTCTCATAGAGAACTATGGATTACACTTCCTCTCCCCGCTCGTGCTCCTGTGCCTCGGGAGTACTCGCATATTAGCGCGAGCTCCCATAATACGCGATGTACTGTGGAGCGTACTGTACGCGCCACAGTACATCATGTGAACATACCCTAATTTGATCTGATAAATCAATAAATAAATAGAGCAAGAGTGTAAGAAACAGACATAATGAAAAGCTGTTCAATCCGTGGCATAGCTAGAACTGTTGCTGCCCTAATTTACAGAGAGCACTCCCAATTTACAGGCCACTCCTCAAACTCATAAATCATAATCATCACTTAAAAAATCATGTTTTTACTGTCCATGGATTTGTGTGAGATTTTTATATTTGTGAGATAAGTTTATGGCTAAAAAGCAGCAGTAGGGCTAACCCCTACCCATTCACATACAATATCCACCTGCAAGGTTTCCAACAATATAAACACAAGCAAGAAAGTAAAAAAAAAAAAAACTTAAATACAGAGTCAGGGAGAGGGGTGGACTCACTTTTACAAACCGGGACAGGTGTATGCTGTGACTATACAAGTACCAATATAGCCTACAATACTGCCATATAGAGACCACAGAGTGGCCAGATACCAGTTTGTCTTGCCTTTATAGCACTGCTCAAACATGGAAGCAAAATAACTACTGACATCCGGAGATTCACAGGAGACACCTTCTCTGATGTTCTCTTTCCCTTTTCTTCTCCATCCAATGAAGAATGTCATATACTTCTTTCAGTCAGGACTTGCCCCTGCAGCATTTATCACACAAACATCTTAGACTTCTTACTTTTCTACCAATTCCCACCTCTGTACAAAATCCCCATCCTTATTGTACCCAATTGGTAATAATGAACTATTGTGCCGCTAACAGTAAGAGTATCCCAAGATGGCTATGGGGTTCCCGTATGTTCGCCCAGCTTTCTTGTCTTGTGTCCTCATAAATTAGGTAGGTTCTTCCCCAAAATAGGTAGGCATGTTGGTGAAGCCTCTTTTATGTAGGTACACCTCAATTATGCAGATAGTTATATAGATCCCCATATAGGTGGGTAGGTACATAGCCCCCCATTTGGTAGGAAGTTATATAGGCCTTATAGAAAGTAGGTAGATATATATGCCCTCAATAAAGGAATAAGGTATTAATATTAACCCCCCTCCACAAAATAGGTATATAGGCACACTGTAGGTAGGCACAGAGACCACCAGTGAGTAGGTAGGTAGTAATAGTGTCCAATCATGCATCAATGCCGTATTATAGTGACTGCACACTTAATCGTCTCAGCCGTTAGGAGTACCTTGCTTGAACTCCCCAGAGTCAACTATAAACACACAGGTAGGCTGTATAGACAAAACGTATCTTTACTTTATCATTAAACAGGTGTATGAAAAACAAAGTTCAGTGACGAACACCTTAGGCAATGTATACACATTTCAGCGTGGCAGTACTTAGCTGGTAAATCTTCTTTAGAAGACTGGTAGTAGTCCAATTGTGAACTTTAGGAAGCCAGTCATAATGAAGTGCAGCTCCGTGCCGCCATGCAGTGACGCGACGTTTCAGAAGGACCTCCTTCCTTCTGCCAGTTCTGTCAGGAGTAGAGATGAGCGAGCTGTAAAAAGTTCTAGTCCAATTAGAACCTTGAACTTTTGTGAGTTCGGTTCGAGGTTCAATTCAAACATGAACTGCATTAAAGTCAATGGGAGAAGATGTTCTAGTTAATTTTTATACCTATACAGGTGAGAAGAAGCTAGAATTACCATCCATAACAGTAAACTGGATACATGGAACAACTTAGTGAAGAAAATTTGGCTCTAAGGGCCACCTGTATGCAAACTGTCTAGGTCTAAAATTTATTTTGTTGTGCATAGCAACCAATCAGAGCGCCCCTCTCATGTCATATAGTGCTCTGGAAAAATTAAAGGGACGCTCTGATTGGTACCTATGGACAACAAAGTGAGTTTTAGACCTAGACAGTTTTCATACATAAGGCACGAAGAGTGACAGAAAAAAAATTGAGAGGTTGAAATAGTTCATTCCTTTCAATAACTAACTGAAAAGATATGAACTGCTTGCAAGCAGGGACATAGCTATAGGAAGTGCAGCAGTAGCAGCTGATACAGGGCCCTGCATCCTGAGGGGGCCCAAAAGCCATTTGGACATATAAGAGATTTGGAGACGGTGTTATACAATTATTAAACCTACAGAACTGCAAAAACTTTACTTTTGGGTACTGAGTATGATTTAGCAAATCCAAGCAGTCTCTATAAAATATATGCATGTATATGAGAGTTAGGCGTTATGTGAGCCTGCAAATGTCACCAAATAACAGCTTCTGGGTGTGGGAAAGTTGCAGCCAGCAATACCATACTGCCTATCTATGGAGAGAAAAATGCTATCTTACTAAGAGCAGTCTGTATAGTACAGAGAGTGAGCTGAAAATGGTGTTCACAAAGCAATACAGGGAAATATATAACATGGTCATGTGATTTTAGCAGCCAGTGAGAGCCCTACACCTCAGCAATGACACTTTTGACACTTCTCTGTGCTCTGCCCTGATTGGATGGCTGCCAAAAGTGCAAAAAGGTGATTGGATGGCCACCAAAAGTGCAGAAACCCACTGAAAACTAAACGGAAAATGGCGTGTCGAACTAGAACTAGAATTTTACTCGAAAAAACAGTAAAATGTTCGTTTTTTTTTTTCAAGTTCTAAAAATTTGAGAACTTCTACTAGAACATAACTTTTCTAGAACAGTTCGATCAACATTAGTTGGGAGGAATGGGCCAAAATTCCTACCAACTATTGTGAGAAGCTTGTGAAAGGATATCCAAAACGTTTGAACCAACTCATACAGTTTAAGGGCAATGCTACCAAATACTAATGAAATGTATGTAAACTTTTGACTTTGCAGAAAGTAATAAAAATGCTTTAGCCCTAGGCTTTTGGCCTAGGAAATACAGTGATGCAGGAGTAGTCAGTTGGCAGGAGCCAATAGACATTGGCTCCCTGTTTTCAGGGAGCCATCAGCTCCCAAAATTGCAACTGCACATCCTGAGGATATATAGACAATTGAAAACAAGCGGTAGGTCCGGTTCTGCACACAGACCTGGACCTGCTGCAGGTGACCTGTACTAACTGTTGTGGACCCCCCTCCCATCTACTCCTCTCTCCCTTGCTACTTCTCTGTGTTCAATAGTAACCAATATTGTATTACATCAAAGCTGAAATGATTAAAGGGGTTGTCTTGTTTCAGCATTTGGCAGCCTTTGAACTTATGAAATGGAGGGGCGTATTTCTCCTTCCAGCAGGGTGTATCTTCACTCTCTGCACCCAAAGTGTGAACGTGATGATTCATTCTGTGTGAGCCGGGGGAAGGGAGAGTTTCTCAGCTATCATTGTAATCATTGGAAGTGAAAAGCTAAGTGTAACTCGATAGTTTATATCTAAATTTCTCTCTACATACTTGGTATACTTTTTTCTCTGTCTCTCTCTTACACAGTGATATATCCTGCAGATTATTACACCTCTGACCTCTACAGATCTGCAGAACTGCTGCATGTGATTTATGCGGCACAACACATGAGGTTTACATGGAACTGCTGTTTTGTCTGTGTTTATGATTTTCGTGACACCGCACATGAGATTTACATGGGACTGCTGTGTTGTCTCCGTTTGTGACTTACTCAGCACCGCACATGATATTTAAATGGGACTGCTGTGTTGTTTCTATGATTTATGCAGCACCACACATATTTACATGGGACTGCATATCACTCTCTCCCTCTCTATCTCTCCCTCTCTCTATCCCGTGCACATTGCTGCTTCACCTTTATGTCTGTGCCCCCATTTGCGTCCTCTTCAATGGATCCACATACCCTGCACGTTCTCGTGCTTAGATTTTTGGTCCCTTAATTTTAAACTATGATCACTGTAGTGAGACAACCCCCTTTAGTAGCATGCAGAAAGTAGGAAAATGTGGACCAATGTGGCAATTATTTGGAAATGTTTTGCCACAAAGCAAAATTCCTTTCTGAGGCTGGCTTGTAGATCACTATGAGCTAGCCTCAGTGAATAGGATGATGGCTGCACTTGCGCAACTCTCCCTATTTTGGTCTGTGGGATAGACATTAAAAACAATAGGGAGAACCACGCAAGTGCAGCAATCTCCCCATTCTCTGAAGCTGACTTGTAACAAGCTACATGGCAGCCTCAAAAAAGGATTTTTCTTTGTGGCAAAACCCCTTTTAGCTTTGGAAAACTGCTTTAAATCACTTATCTATGATGTCAGAGATCAATGCTACAAAACAGATCAAAAGGAGTTTCCCATCAGTCCCTACTTGAAGCATGTTTCACTTGTCAAATTGGAACTTCAACCTTCACTGAGTCATTGCTATTTTTACAAGTGCTTGAGAACATGTTATATTTCCATAATTCTATAAGACCTTGGTTATTCAGTTACCAGTCTCAAAACTGCTATTAGATTCAAGCTACTTGTGGACTGCAACAGATTGCCCTTAAAATAGGAGAAAAATTGCAAACATTGAAGTTTGTATTTTCAGATGGGGATAGATATTTTATTACTACAGTTTATTGCAATTATCAGCACATGTAGAGTGCTTTTTATTATTCCTTACCTTAAGCATTTTTTTTAATTATCAGCATGTGACCCTTTTCATATTGCATATTAAATCAAAATAATGAGATAAAGCCTCAAGCAGTAAATATCCTCCATGATGTCTTCAAGTGATAAGAAAGTCCTGCTGAATTTTTCCTTGCCTCTATCTTTATGTCCTCTCCTGGATCAAAATACCTTCTATAGTGGTTGCTTTCTAAGGTATGTGCATTTGCTTCTCATAGTTGCAGTTTATACTTAAAAGAAGCTAATTTTCTGTTTTGATTTGTAATTTAATCCTTAAACTTTACTATAACTTTTATTTTGATTCTTCTTCATAGTTATAATAGCTGGAGAAATATTAAAATAAAAACAGAACATTTGTTTTAAAATCTTAAAGACTTTGTGACTTGTACATACAAATATAATATTTACTAAATCCTCAATTTGTTTTAAATTCAGTCCATAGTAGTAAAGATTTTTATTTAGAAAAATTAGTTCCAATCGTTCGCAGGATAAATAATAAATGTATGACCTCTGGGGGCTGACAGCTCTGACCTCCACCAACCGCAAGAACTGGTTTTCCTCATCACTCTATATGTATATCACATTCACTGTCTTTGGATCCCCACCTATTTCATGATTGAGGAGGGTCTTATTTTCTTGGATATGTTATACATTTTTTGGGGGACAATCCCTATATCAGACTTAACAGGGTATGAGATATGTGTCTGGCAGACGCAGGTCTCAACTATCTTGATAATAGGTGTAGGAGGTCCTTTATTGTTGTCTAGCAGAGATTGGGCCCATTAGAAAATCCTCTGAGGCATCTATCTGATCTTGTATGTGTAATGCAACTAAGCATGTGCACGGATGAACCCTTGAAAAGGTGAAGGGTTTGATAGTGGTCACCCTGCAGAGAAGTGTCACAGCAGAAAATATCAGGAGACAGACACACAGATTGTGTATAATGTATAAGTAAACTGTTACTCCACGGGAGGCAAAGGGTTGGGGGTTGCAGTGTAAACAGTTCACAATCTTGGTGGTATTTAATAATGAGGCCTGTTTTTAAAGGGAATCTGTCACACTGAACATGCTATTTGATCTACCAGCCACAGGTTATAGAGTGAGAGGAGCTAAGCAGACTGATATATAGTTTTGTGGGAAAAGACTTAGTATAATGTGCAGTTCATTAGTTTAAATACCTGATTATTTTGTAGTTAAGAAGTCCAGTGGGATATCTTATTGGTGATTTGACAGCCTTGGCTGCATCAATGTGTATACAGAGACAGCTATCAGACACTTATAAGACCACCTACTGGACTCCTTAACCAAAAAATAAGCAGAAATTCATATGAATGAATGATAAGTTCTTCTGAGTCTTTCAGCCAAAAACTAGACATTGATCTTTCCAGCTTATCTCTGTATAAGCTGTGACTGGCAGATCAAATATCATGTTCAGTGTGTGACAGATTCACTATCATTTCCCAAAAAAATCACTAAAACATTAAGTTGTTGTGGCCTGGTTATTCTTACTATTTCGTCTTTTTGCTGGCAGCTCTTCCCTCACAACCTCTGCATACTAGTTCTGGAGGGATACTCCCCACTCACCATGTCGCTGCTTTCTCTCAGCTCTGGCTCCACAGCACTCCAGGCTCAGCTGGAGGACTCATGGTTGTCAATGAAGCTCTTGACCTTTGCTCCAGGGTAACAGGCCCCAAGCAGTTGACGCCTTTTCCAGTAGTCTGTATTATAGTGTCTGTCATCAATCACCATCTTCGCTGTCTCTTCTTTCTTTTGGTGCCACCTGTCTTTTATCAGTTTTTGGCAGGTCACACATGCATCTGTCAGCACAGACCTACATCCCAGAGGCTGCACTTTACAGGTTTTTTTGGCTATATGGTGCACACCACACTATCCATGTACTTCCTGCCAGAAATGAGTAATTCATTGTTGCTTGTGGCCACAGCAAAAGACTGCAAAAGGGTGTTGAAAACTGTTGCAACCAAAAATGACAATCATTATGTTTTTTGAAAATACAGTATCCTGAAAAACAACCATGGTAAAGCCCTAAACATGTACACATTCTTATCAAAGACACGAAAAAAACCCTCAAAACGTTAATACGGTACTTTTATTAGCTTAAATTACTTCTCTCATGTGGGAGACATGGAAAGAGCCTGGCTCCCATACTGTACATTATGTCCAGTAGACTATCCAGCACATATTGATGATCATTCCTTTACTGTACCTTACCCTTACCAAACCTAACTCTATACAAAATGCTATAATATTATTTAAAGAGGCAGATCCTCGTGACCCAAAATAAATAAAAAGCCTATAATTACCTTTCTCCACTCCTCAATTCAGGTGCTGGGTCTCTCTGGTCTTCTATTCTCGTTTATCTACTTTCAAACATAAATGTTGCCACTGATCATTGGCTGCAGTGTTGCTGTGCCACGTCTTAGAAGTGAACAGATCTGAAAGCTGATGTAAGCAGAGGCATGTGACAGCTGCAGCCAATAAACAGTTGCAGCGATCATGTCACCATCTAGAAGTAGAAGAAAGTAAAAGAAAGAAGAACCAATGGACCTAGTACTGGAACGGAGGAGCAAGGGAAGGTGATGGAGTATTTTTTTATTATGCCACCATGAGCTTACCATTATTTTTTTAGAGGAACTGGACTACCCCTTTAAAGGAGTATTTCTGTTTAATAAGGTTATGGTACATATAGGATACGCCTTTACTTTGTGATCTATGGAGGTCTGACCTCTAGGAACACCACTGACTGTGACAGTGAAGGAAATGTAGCACTGGTATAGATCTGTGTTCCTTTTATTGATTTTCCTCTGCAAAATGGTCCCTTGGAACATATATTTGCAGAGAACTGCAGTGCTGCCCCATTCAAATGAAAAAAACAAAACAAAAAACAGCTGAAGTTCCTTGCAAGACACGATGACTGGGAGAACTGCTGTGCAGGGAAAAATAAAGCAGTGCATCTCCTTCATTCTCACAACCTGTAAGAGGTTAAACTCCTACCAATTATATGGTAATGGCATATTCTAGCGATTTTCCACCACCGTATGAGATGGGAAAACCGTTTAAATGTAAATCAATGTTGCCTTGTGTACAGGCCAACAGGAAGGCACAAAGTTTAAGTCCACACAGCATTGGACAAAAACCGTGGGAAAGCCAACCATTTTTTTTCAATGCACGACTGCAGTTTTTGTCACTGTATTTGTAAAAGCTACGGTTGCTTCTTGTTTTTTTGCCATTGACCCATACAATTAACTGTAAGGGAAACAGACGGCAAAACTCAAAACGCAGACATGTTGCTAAATCCACCGACACCAGAAAATGAACTTAAAAAACCGACCTCTGTAGACTACAGGTTGTTTTTTCTATTAAACTCTATGGGCTAGATAAATGGTCGGATTTTCAGCGGTTTCAAAGTACTAAACGATCTGACCATTTTTGTGTGCCATGTAGACATAGCCTTAGGTTTTACAGGCCCTGAGTGAGTGGAAATACCTGAAATAGCCACTGAGTTCATATTAAATTAAAAGTATCTTTGATAGAAAGAAAAAGCTTCTGGATATTATTACCAATATATAAATTTGACTTAAATAGAATATTGTTTCATGGTTAAGTATTTGTTTTAATATTTGTTTTGGTGAAAGATATACATCCATTTCCCTATTAGTTATTTTGGCTCTATGTTTCTGTTTTTCAATTTTTCCTGTTCATCCCACTGGCGTTAGACATTGCATATCTGATAACCTGGCTTGCTTATCAACCATCGTTTACAGATGTTCTTTGAAAATCAGCTTCTGAAAAGTCAGAGAGGTTCAAACACTTACGCTTGGCCCATGGGTATTTCTGTAGCAGAACTAGATTAAAGGGAGCTCGTAATGCCATGAAGTAAGCTAATGCCAGAGACTATGAGGATTTCAACAATTTCAGCTAACTTTGGAGACAAGGTTTGTAAATCAAAGAAGAGAACAATAGAATGGTTATCTAAACTCCCTGAGAGTTCTTGCTGTCTTTTCTGTAGTTATTGAGACAGCTGGATTACTGATCTAAAGCTACAGGTTAGAAGGTTCTGAACAGAATAAATAATTTTATATTATATGCATATATATGGAGCAAATATAGTACAGTGCATTATTGTACTCTAATCAGGTTATAGGGGTATTTTCATCACATTAATTAGCTTTAAACATGTAGGCAAAGGTAAATAAAGACTATTACCAAACATATTGCTGTTCTGATTTGGCCTAATTTCAGTGCTAGAGCAGTTGTTATCTCCTGCTTGTTTAAAGAAAGTTTCCTAGGTTACTGACCACCTCTTTCTGCTCTAGCAGGGATGGTGACATCACTCCCTGCTGTGTCTTATCAGCAGCACAGGAAACTGTTAATCCTGCTGTTAAGACCCCTTTATAATCAAAATCCTTCTTACAGACTCAGCTACAATAGTAGAGCTGAAATGTTAGTCATTGCTGTGAAACTGCCCACAGCCTAAACAGGAAGTTGGAGCCTGAAGCTGGCTGTGAAGAAGGTTCTGTAAACAGCCTGTAGGTCCTTGGAGAGAGGCAGCCCGTTCCTGTTTGATCCTATCCTCTTTGCCATTGGATGGAAAGAACAAGTACACAACTCCTTTATCAGATAATTTCATTGTTAGCAAAAAAAAGAGGGTAATGAATTTGCCCATGGCTACTGCAAAACTATGAGGGAGGGAACAAATACCAGGATTTTCTGTCCTTAGTGGCAAACAAGCACTAAAATAACAGAACCATTTAATTTGTGCTTTGGGCCCCCTCTTCTATACAAACCACTACACTTACACTCCTGAATGGCAAAGAAGACTAAGTGGGAGGAGATATTTGATGTGTGTATAAATGAATAGACTTTATAACCAACATCATTTTTACTAGGCAATAGCAAAGTTAATGTACAGCAGATGTTTGTGAAATTTATGGATAAAATAGACTTATTACAGGTAAATGTAATATAAAAAAATGTTCGAGGTTTTCTTTAAGGACTGCTGGTTCATCAGCATTATTGAAAAAATTTAGAAATATTCTTGCTTCCTATTTCTATTGTGGCTTATTTTCCTTAGATAAAAAAAATTCACTTTCCCTCCAAGCTATCTCTTCAGTATTTCATCCTCCTGTGCCTTAGTGTTGATCTTCTGAGCAGGGTAGTTTTGCAATTCAAGTGGCCAATTATTTCATTTTGCCATCCTGTATTCCTATGTCTTTGTGTCTCAAAAACCCATTATCAAAATATCTGCATTGCAAGAAATAACCTCAGGCAGGAACGACGAGAGCAAAGGAAATAGAAAAGTATAACATTGTGTAGCAGGCACTTGGTATATCAGTGAGCACATACTATATTTCATGCCCTGTAACCTTTAGTTAGTGTGGAGTATGCATCAAATTAAATTTGTCATTGTGTAGTAGTGCAAATTAAACAGGTAGCACAAAGCAGTGGGAATATTACTAGAACTAACAAGGACTTGAATTGTAGTCATAACGGATTGACATGTCAAGGTCGTATAACCTTGAATTGTAGTGTGAAACTAGAAGGGAATTAGGGTCAGAGAAACACAACTCAGGATCTCCGTGCTATATGGTACATAAAACTGATGTTTTTAAGCCAGTCTTTTGACGAACTGCGTTTTCTTCCAATGCATTGAAATGTAAAAATGATTCTTAGTTAAGTTGTATTTTTGCCATCTCCATTCTGGTGCACTAGAACGAGCAAACTGCCAACAGCGTTTTATGTAATAAATTATGGGCGGCAGCTCCAAGCCAAATTCTTATGAGTATGGGTCACTGAGATTTAACAAACAGAGACAGATTTCACTGCTACCTGATTCGGCGCAGCCCTTTGGCAAGTGGAAGCTGTAGCATTTTGTAAACATCTACCCAGCCCTTTTGTGAATTTCAGTAACCCATAAAAAATGCGTTTTACAGAAACTAACGCACAGTGTCACCATGATTCACATGAATATTGATCAGTTATGGCTGAACTTAGATGCACTCTGTATTATACACATGCAGATAAAGCAGAGCTGAGATTATTTTCATTTGGTACAACCCCTAAATTTATGGTGATATCAGGCGACAAGTAAAGGACTGAGCTTAACCTGAAGAATGATTTAAGTCAATTATGTTGATAACTTATAATTTACTATGGTATTTGACAGTCTGACCTGTTAAAATGTGTGTGTATTGATCCATGTTCAACAGACTATAGGCTTTGTAGATCTTCTTTGGAGGCAGCATTACTTATGGTACAAAAGGTTCTGTAGTATCAATGAACAAATGTATATCCATGTAGGGCTGATAGCTGGAAGCCAAAGGAATAAACTAAAGAAATAAGAAAATGGTCATTAATCTATACAATACCACTGAATAAATGCTTCAATTATTTTCTATTCTAGTAGATAGATGTCTTTTTGAGTCTTCTAAAAATTAGACATCCATGTGCCTATTGCCTCCAGCTCCATTATGCATCTTGCACGTCTACATTTTAGTATTATTCACTGTAGCCTCCATTATGTATAAAAACCTTCTTTTTAGACTTTCAAAAAATAAGTGTTGGGTCCACTGTGAATATAATATTTATTGGGATGATGATATAGATATACAAATAAGTGACAATGATAAGGAAATCTACTTGAAACTTAAAGGTCTGCTTTATGTTTTAAATGATTTCAAATAAAGTATCCATGTTCAGTGGGGATAGTGTTTGTCCAACAGACTGTAAGGGAATCCAGTTAACCCAGTATAATGAAGTAACACAACTGGGAGCAACTGTCATATAAAGACAAAGGGTCAATGTGACAAGCAAATAATACAATAATTCTACATAGGTGAACCCCGGACAATCAATTAAGAAAATGTATCTCAAATTGTATTTAACTTCCTCGACATCACTACATACCATACGACTTCCCATCTATCCATATCTAGCTTGAGAGGTTGTGCTTGTACAGTAATAGCAGTCTGCTTCACATGTGATGGTCCTTTTGGGTTCTCAAACGTTCCATATGTGGACAGCAGTGTTTGGGCTGATGCTAGATATTACCACATCGATAATCCCTATGAAACCTGAGCTTGCTATTTTGGATTTCTATTTTGAGGATTTCCATGATTCCAAAAGGTAGTGATAGATCATAGTCTTACAGCTTTGAGAACCACAATAGCATAGCCCTAGAGGTCTCTATACCCCTTTACAATTTTAAAAATTATCAAGAGATTATAAAGCCACCATAAAATTAACCTTCCCACAAAGTTTTGTTCTCCTGGAAGACTTGAATAAAAGTCATCTTTGTGTAATATTAATCTTGCAGTAAATGTACTACCTCTAAATTTTTTTTTTTGCCTAGATTTTCTTTGTCACTGAATTATTTTATTTGATAATAGTATTTTGGCTTTTATTTATTACTTTGGTGGGGAAAAACATGTATGATTTTTGGGAATAGACCCCAAAATTTTTTCTGTAACATAATTTTAAATGTAAAAATGCCCCCTGATTTATAAAACGGTTCTGTAGTCATAATTGGGCACATTCTAGTGCAGAAACAGCAATTCTGGCTCAGGTAAATCCCTTTGAAAGTCTAGCAGTAATACGTCTGGAATTGCGTCCTAAAGTAAAAATTATGGGTTCTACAGTTTAGTGCCCCCCCTCCTGTTTTCCCCCCCTTAAAAATCAGGCACATTACAAAGTCCCGGGGAGCGCATGTAATGGTCGATATTGGTGTGGGGGAGATTAAACATGTTGAAAAGGGGGGGCTCGCTAGATGTGGGCAAAAAAAACGCCAGACTTTTGGTGCAGCCCCGTTCATACATGTCGCCCTAAGTGTTGATATTTGGCCTTTTATTAGAGAATTTATAGAAATTGTTTTAAAAAAATTGAAGTTAAAAAACTATTATACATAATTAGAGATGGGCGAATCGATTCTAACAAAGTGGATTTCAATTAGAATTTCAGGAAAACTTCGGTTCGAACAAAGTCGAACTTTGGGGACTTCGGGTAAACGAATTTGGTTTTTTGATTGATAAAAGGGCTGCAGAAATCGTACATGGGGAAAGCCTCTGGGAGGAAAAAGGGAAGCCTACTACATTGCAGAGGTGAACCAATAAAGGCCGGGGGATTCTGTGGTCACCCACTATAAAAGTCCGGAGCGACCCCGGGGAGCTCCACTCCTCTCATGTGCCATCGGGGAAGGTGGGGGCCCCGGTGATGCTTTATGAAGAATTATTTTTATATATCGATTTCTGTGGGGTGCCCCCGTTTGTCTCAGAGATGTTCTTTAAGTTTATTTCTAGTTTTTTGGGGTTTTGGTCTGAAACCCAGTGTGCGTCCACTGCAGCTACATTAATTCAATACCCAAAGTGGGAAAAGCAGTTCTGTTTATTCATTTAAAAAAAAACAGCGTTTTACAATCAAAACACTTCATTTTGGCTGCTAATTCTATTGGAATTTACACCCCAGGGGTTAATTAAGCTTTGTTTGCTGGTGTGCTGCCCCCAAAAAGAAACCGTCTTTTTCAACACCAAAATTATACATTTTTCCTTACCCAAATTCACAACAAAGGTTAATTACAACTGTATCCTTGTTGTGTGGCGGAAAACCGCAATTGTAACCCGCTAAAACCCTACTTTTTTTGTGGGCTCTTCTATTGCGATTTTACCCCCAGGGGTTAATTAAGCGTTTTTTTTGCTGGTGTGTGACAAAAAAAAACCGCTTTTTCAACGCCAAAATATAAAATTTTTCTGTAGCCATTCATTCCGAAGGTTAAAAAGCCTGTTTTTACTTTTACATTTAGAAAAAACACACAGTGTTTTTAAACGACACATACAAGAAAATTTTCCGGGCCCATTTTGTGGGGAAATTTATATAAAAGGGTTCCCCAAGCTTGTTACTGGGTTCTTTGGAGCAAAACAGGGTGTATATTTTCATATACTATCACCCCAAACAGTGTTTATTTTTTAGAACAAACAGTATGTAGCAGGAGGAGGGCCTGCCCTGGATTTGGCAGTGGCACAAACTTTCCTGGAAAGGCCCAGGTCCCAGCACGCAAGGGGAGTCGAGCAGGGGGTCACTGGGTGAGGCCACAACTGCCGTGTATCTAGCGGCCGGTGTTGTTCAGCAACCCAAGGTTTTTCTTGATTGGTTGACTAGGTATCCTCTTCCTCCAGATGACATTGACAAACCCCACCCAAAGATTGGGTGGGAACCCTCAACCAACCCAGGTTTGGTCCCCCAGGGGGGGGTCATCGGCCCTCCCCCTTTTTCAGCCCGCCTCTGTCCCACCCCGGTTCCCTCACCCAAAGAATCACATGTGGTTGGGTCACGCCATATATGCGGGAGAAAAATTTTTGGGGGGGGCAGAGCAGATTTGGCAGCGAAAAAATGGGGCCAATATCCCCGCTTCTTGTATTAGGCGGCAAAGTATAGATTTTTGGAGTGGCATGGGAGGTCATTTTGTGAGAGGTCAGCCTCGGCATCCCAAAACCCTTTAATGAGGCAGCAGTGACGAGAAACAAAAATGATGTATGTAGCGACCGCATTGGACCGGGTGGGCAAGGGCTTATCATCGTCAGGAGAAGGGGCATAACTTGCGCGTAGGCGGCACCCACAGTCGGTCGTGTGGCGTGAGTCAGCAGGTACAGCAGTTGAGGTCGGGAGCCAGCGGCCACGGGGAAAAACCCGCTTGCAGGCCCAAAAAAAGTAGGGCACAGGGGTCAGCGACAGGGCGGCAGTAGTTCACTCAGGGGGGAGGTTGGCGGAAAAATCCGATATCGGCGGGGTTTGGCAGTTCTTTGCAAAACCCCGGAGGAGCCGAATAGGGGGTATATGTAGAATTGGGGGGCAAAAAGGAAGTGTGGCCCATGGAGCAAAACTTGGCCCCCACGGCTGCTAAACCCACGCGCGTCACCACCCGGGGCCTGGGAAACGTGGTTTCAGTTTGGGTGGCCATCCTGCCGCCGCAGCAACAGCCAGCGCAGCAGCGCCGTGGACCTGCCATTGCAGCCAGTCAAGGCTCCACCCCTCGCAAAAGGGAGGTTTTTTCTCTTTAAATATCCCCGTTCCAATGCTCCTGCTCCTCGCTACTCAGGCCCCCAGCAGTCGTTAGGAGGCGATTGCAAAAGAGACAACAGTATGGTCCAACCTTCCAAAGGTGCAGAAACTGCCCGTGTTCCTGTCCAAGTTTTTTTGGTACTGAGTCCCCCCCTTTAAATGGTGGACTCTGCACCATTCAGGAACTAATGGCTTGTGCGAGCCGGAGGAGAGTTCCAACCCGTAATTTCTTTTAAAAAAAGGCAGTACCAGTATTCATAAATATGTAGAACAGAAGGTGGGTCAGTCCTTAAGCTTATCGGTTTGTTCCAAGGTACACGGCAGCCGGAGTCTGGGCGTAACTACGGTCGGGGCCCGTACATTCCTTTACGGCCCACGGGTGAAGTGTTCCACCAGGAAAACCCAACATTGGACAGGAGCCCGTTTCTCCTCCACGTTGTCAAATGTGCACCTGCGCCAAGTCGCCTCCTCCTCCTCCAACCCCCACCATCTCAGCCCCCAAAAGTATTTGCCCCTTTTAAACCACATGTTAGGGCCAGCGGTGTACGCATTCACACCTGGCTTCCCTCGGTGAACAAAAGTCACACAGGGGGGAATGCTCCGCGTCATGCAGCAAGAAATCGAGTGTGGCTTTCCCCGGGCAACTGAAAAATGGGAAACCCGGTGACGGACAATGGGGAAATGGTGTCCGCGTTTTCCCGAGGAGGGATGGTCCATGCGCCCTGATGGCGCCGTGTTCAATCTGGTTGTGAAAAGGTTCCTGAAATCTTCCCCCATCTTCAGAAATTCTGAAAAAGGGCCCGGAAACTGTGCAGCATTTTTCCATTCTACAAAGCCATGGGAAAACCCTCCCCGATTGCGCGGCAGAAGGCCTCCCCAAAACATTGAATCTGTTTTCCCCCCGCTGGAATTTCCAGCCTGCCTGTTGGACCGACTGTATGAAAGAGAAAGGGCCATTAACGATTTTTTGATACCAGGCAGACGAAGTACCCCTGGAACTTTGATGTCAGCCCGTGGGAGCTCATGCGTGCACCGGTTTGGTTGGGCCATTCCAGGAGGCGACATTTTTTGTCATCGCCAGGGGCTTGGGATATAACGTCATTTACTGATTATTCCCCGGAACGATGCTGAAAAATCTGTAGGGGGAGGGAATGGAGGTCGACTACATCTCGTGGCCTATGAGTCCCCGGTGGGGACGAATGGAGGAGGAGGGGGAGGAAATTGGAGCAAAGCTTGTCTGGGTGAAATGAGGGATTTTCACCAGGTGACGAAAGGAGGGAGGAGCAGCGGGGGGAGGTGGTGGAGTGAGGAAGACAAGGGGGACCCCAAGCACCGTGGCAGATACAGTGGAAATGGAGGCAGGGGGCCCTCGGGGTTCACTTTTGCAGATGGCCCCCAAACATGCTTTTTTGCCTGGCTAGTGACAGCCGAAAGTCAGCATCCCCAGAGGGTAACTTTCTGGGTCTCCCCCTATTGGACCCCGCTACCCCTCCAAAATGGGGCCTTTTTTTCCCCGCTTTTGAGAGGAGAAAAACTAAATATTTTAAAGGGAAAACCCCCTGCAGTTGGGCCCTTTCCTATGGGGGGCATCGTCCCTCCTCTGACATTGGGGGGTTCCTCAGTGCTACGTAAAAACTGCGCGGCTGCTGGAGGAAAGGGGGGGGGGTGGAGCATTTCCCCTCCATCAGCAGAACCCAAGTTGGGTCATGATGAGCACTTCCCTTTACCCGTAGGAGGAGGGTAGTCGCCAGCAGCAGAGGCCTGGAGCTCCCCGAACCAAAAGGTGGTGGCCTACTTGGGACGCACTCTGCCACCCCAGTTAGAGATCCCCTGGATAGGGCACCAAACGGATGTTGGCCCCAACTTGCCGAAGTTTGCAATGGGGGGAAATGTCCGCCCGGACGTAGTGTTTGGGATCAGAGCGGGTGTTCAGGCGGCGGGGGCCATCGTTACCCAAGGAGAACCCGCTTGTCCCGGGAAATGTGGAAAAGACTGACCTTTGTCAAGATGAATCAGGCTTGGGATCGGACAGATTTTTCCCCACCCCAAAGCCTTTACGTCGTTGGGTTCAATACCCGCCTCAAAACCACTATTTGATGCCCCAAATGCCCGATGCCACACATCTGCTGACAGTTTCTCCCCTGCCCACCACCATCTTTTACCAGGGGGTTTTTTTCCACCTACCTCAACACTCTGTCATTGGCCTCTAAAAACCTCATGGCTGCTGCTGTGTTCTGCTTCGGTCCCTCCACACTGTGTCTTGTGCCACTCTCTGACCTCTGCTGTTGTTCCTGCCGCCGTCACCTCAAATCCTGTCATTGGCCACTCTGTGGCCTACTCCTTTTTTGCCACCCCCAAAAATTTCATTGTGCACTTTCTGCCCTCATGCTGCTGCTGGGGTTTCTGCGTGTCATCCACACTATGTCTTTGTGAAACTGCCTGACCTCTGCTGCTGCCGCCGTGAACTCCATCTCAGTATTGTGCCATCGGGGCCTAATATTTTTTTGCTAAAACCCTCCAGAATGCATTGTCCACTGCCTGACCTATTGCTCCCCCCGTGACCTCCGTTTTAGTCTTGTGCCACGTGGTTTCCCTCCTTTTTTGCCACCTCCAGAATGTCATTTGCCCGCCTGACCTATGTGCTGCCCCCGTGCCCTCCACCTCAGTCATTGTCCACTCTGTGGCTTCCCCCTGTTTTGCCAGCCCCCAGAAGTCATTGTGCCACTCCCCTACCTCATCTGTGCTGTTGGGGACCTCCACATGTGTGTTTTGGCCATTTTGTGGCCTTACTTTTTTGCCACCCCCCGGAAAAGTTTGTGCCACTGTCTGACCTCATGTGCTGTGCCGTGACCTCCACACTGTTGATTGTGCCACCTGTGGCAATACTGTTTTCCCACCCCCAGAATCATTGTGCCACTCCCTGACCTCATTGCGCCGGCCCCGTGACCTCCGCTTCAGTCATTGTGCCTTTTCGTGGCTTCCCCCTGTTTTGCCCCCCAAAGAATGTCATTGTGCCATCCCGACCCATGCTGCTGCCCCGTGACTCCGCTCTAGTCATTTGCCTTCTGTGGCTTCCCCCTTTTTCCCACCTACAAAATGTCATTGTCCCATCCCTGCCTCATGCTGCGCCCCCCAGGCCCCCGCTCTCAGTCATTGTGCCATTCTGTGGTTTCCCTCCTTTTTTTGCCCCCTAAGATTGTTATTTGCCACTGCCTGACTCATCTGCGTGGCTCCCCGTCACCTCCACACTTTCATAATGTTGCACCTGAGCTCTGTTTTTTTCCCCAGCTTTTGTGGCATGACTTTTCGGGCACTTTCCCGCTTCAGTTTTTTGGTATTTTTTGCCCTTTAAAGTGCCCAGGGAATTTTATATTGAAGCGTTTTAAAAAGCGGCGGCAGTATCTGGTGTCTACTAAAAACAAAACATTGTTGAAGAAAAACCCAAGCTCCCTCTGATTTTTAAGCATGGCCACAACGTTCACAGCACCCTGCAGGCTCTGTGCAGCCGGAAGCTGCTTTTTAACGGATTCGTGAAAGTAATTCGGAACGAAACAAATTTTGACGGAAAATTTGGCGAAGTGACCGAATCGAATTTTTGAGAAATTCGCCCATCTCTATACATAATATATAATAATGCTCATTGTTTGATATAATAACGCATTGTAAGCAATTGTGCTAATTTGACAGCTCATTGATATTAAAAGAGTAGTGTTTAAGGTCCTTGTGAGGAACATCAATCATATCAGGGTGTCATAAGCATAACATGAAGATATATTTTATTCTACCTAACAATCTTGTATAACACCTTGTATGACGAACTTAATTTAATAAATCTCTAAGAATTCTTTTCTAGAAGAAGAAACATGATGGTCAAATGGAAAAAATGTCCAGAGGAAATTAATTAGTGCAATGCAATAGGATTACAGGGTCATAGCATTTACATTCCTAAAGCAATTAGAGAAAAAAAATCATATTTATCCAATCATAAGTGCATTATTACACACATTTGTGGCTTTTCGTTAATTGCAACCTTGATTTTGTTAGAGGTTAGATTCTAATTTGATAATTGACATTTCATGTCATTGATTTTGTTCAGGCTGCTTGTTTACAAAAAGAGAGATATTTTGAAAACCACAGCATGAAAGTGAATTACTATATGTGTGATTTCTTTCTGATTATCTGAGGGTAGCACATGGCACAAAACAGCTGGATGGCAAATCTTGGATGATACAAAATGATAGATTTTACAATATCACCAGCAGCTCTGTCTACAAGTTCTATCTATTAGAAAAAAGTCACGGCTAGGCCGGCTTACTTCAAGATGAGTGATTATACCACTGCTATATTTCATGAGATCTAAAGTAATTGACCTATTATTCCTGTTTTAATCAGAAGATGTCATCTTCATAAAAAATATTTTTAGAAAACAGTAGCAAGTACTTTGTTATTTATATTACGTGTCTTTTAATATTTGCATTAACAAAGTTCTCTTTATTTATTTTGCACATATTAGCTTTTAGTTCCATTTTGAGCATAGTTTTTATCTTCTGTTTTTCTTAGGAAAATGGATGACAAACGTTTTTGTAGTTTTTTGTCTATGTATTCTGTGCTTTTGAAGGGCAACTCTTAGGGGAGCTCTCCGAAGGTCAAATAGTCTACATCAACTCTTATGAAGCTCTGCGACTGCAACTCTTCTGTCTTTTGTATGAAACAGGCAATGTGAAAATTCATACAAAATAATGTACAATACAGTTATAAAATGTAAAGAAAATGTTAGCAAACTGAATAGGAATCCTTCTTTCATTGCAAAGATTTAGAAACCAAAGCACTTCATGTTTAAAGGGGACTTAAATATAAAAAAGACATTGTGTAATACAACCAGTTTCAGCATATTACATGTACCTGTAATTCTTATTGTCTAGATTGTGTGATTGAATGTTATATAGATGTTAACTTGACAATTGGCACACTGTGATATTGTGGCACAAAGTTAGTCCGACTATTCAATGTTTTTCAATGGCTTTGGTTGCGATCAAAGGTCAAGTAACACAGTGCAGTAAAATACCATTGTCAAGTTAACGTTTGGTATATCCATATATTAGACTAGGGAATTCCTAGGAAATTGGTATGTTACATCCTCATAAATATTATTTTTGCCTAGAAAATGTCTTCCCATGGATTTAAAGTGAGGTTCATGTTAAGTGAAAGTCTAAATAACTTGTAATCAACCAACAAGTCACTACTTCAAACTCTGGATGAAACAAGATGCCCTAATAGTTTTTATATTGTGGATTACATTTTTTGCTTTATTTCAATTCACTTTTATGTGCATTGCATTATTTTGGGACATTGCATTGACCTTCAATTTTGTTTTGACCCTTCAGAGTTAAACCACTGCTTTTAATAGGGTTAGTTGATAGGGACATTACAAGGTTCAGCTTTCTGCCCCATTTTCTCTATCCTGTGAACAACAATTTCCAAGAGACCTGAATGGATTATTATATGAAGACCTTGGTATTGTGAGTTACACATCCTTTTCATGCTGTATTTGGAATTTTTCAGGTTGTTTTACAATCCCTACTGAGGATATTGATTTTAGTATTGTCTAGGGATCAAGTTATTATCTTTAAGTGCCTTATGGCTACTATTGTGATGGGAGTATTTGTCTATTTTAATCTTAATAAAAGTGTATTTTTTAACTGGGCTTATTCTAGTTATAAATAATATTGCTCTTTAAAATTCGGGTAGGACCAACAATGGTTATGAGCAAATCATACATCCAATATTTAACAAAATGCAAACTTTAATTTGTGTTGTTTTACTGTGGACATCAAAGTAAAGAAATTATCTTTAAGAGAATAAATATGTGCTCCACATAAATGTACACTGCTTTAATCAGATGATAAAGTGGCATGTTGAAGGATATAGTAATTATGAAATCAAAATTCAGATATTCTTATAGTTCAGTCCAACAGCATACAATCACTCTAGGAGCATGTCAAGTACAGATATTGTCAATTTACAGATTGGAATTCCCATGTAATGCTCTAAAGGCGATATGTACAGTATGTGCGGGACTGAGCCAATTATCTGGTGTCTTTTCAGCACAAAAACTGCCGCAGCCCTGTGCACTCGATGTATGAGCAGGCGCCCTCCTTAATTAGGCACATTATAAAGATGCGGGGGTGTTCTGGGGATGTGTCGCACTACAACTGTAGAATTCAACACATTTATGTCTTTAGTATGGCAAATCGTGGTGCATTACTTTTGAACAGGTAGCCCAATTTAAAAGGGGTTTTAAAACCCTTTAAATTTGTCGTTTTGAACTAGAATGCGCAAAACTGTGACCCGCAGTAAACAGGTTCATAGTTTTCGGGGGCATTCTATGTACTAATGGTCAAAAACATTTTCCCCTGGGGCCAAAAATCTAGTGTCGCCTAAGTGTCCTTGGGAAAAAAGCCCTTTGGTGTTAATACAGTGAAGTTGTAAAACTATCTTTTATTGTTTTGTATTGCCCTAATCCCATTTGCACAAATAAACAAAATAGCTGCCGGGAAACTACAGTCATAAAACTTTTGGACAGAAGACGGATTAAGCTTGTTTGTTTGTATCAGCTATCTTTAGCTGATCCAGCAATCTTCATTCTTGCTTTTATGATTAATGTTTAGTGTAACCTGGATCCCAGAACTAATTACTAATTTATGTTGCCACAGGCCAATATCCTCCTTGTTATCTGATGCACAAAAATGATTTTATAAAAAAAAACAAAAAAACTAATTATACCGTTTTTTAAATTTGACATTCGTTCCCCTTTTTCATATTTATTCCGGGAATTTTTAGATATGCCTAACAACACTAAAAACAATGTAGTGATTTTCCCTTGGCTGTAACAAATACGACCTTGTCCAGAAGGATGAGTTCAGTGAGTCAACAGCCCTCGGCAGGATGTATATTGTGTTTAATGATGCATGCTGATTTATTCACTAAGAGAGTCTGCTAACGGCATCAGCTTGATTCAGAAGGCAGCCAACGGGAGAGGGCTTTTTTTGTGTAATAGAAGTGAGAAATATACATTAGCATTGACTGATATAAAACCAATAGCAGATGTAGAAATATGATGAAGAGGTGAAATTATAAAGTCTTGAGTCTGTAATGCATTGACACATCGGGTCTCCTTATCTCTGCATCATCAAAAATTGTACTTTACAAATTGTGTAGAGGAGAAGACCCTGTTATCTCCCCTAGAAATTCAATGGTTTCTGATTACCATTCAATGGTAAATTATCTTTCTGAAACTTCATCTCATAAGAAG
This sequence comes from Phyllomedusa bahiana, assembly GCA_025379985.1. Taxonomy (NCBI): domain Eukaryota; kingdom Metazoa; phylum Chordata; class Amphibia; order Anura; family Hylidae; genus Phyllomedusa; species Phyllomedusa bahiana. The sequence continues at coordinate 15,004 of JAODAL010030876.1, read as the reverse complement.
AAATTTGGCACAAAAATGTGTACTTAGGATACCCTTGTCAGTTTAAATTGATTTTGAGTTTTCCCTCCTTGTCAGAACTGTCGTCAGTTCCCTTTAATCCCCACATTGATTGGGGTCAGGAAGATGGGACCTCTTCCAGCCTCGCCTACATCCAATAACATTATGAAATTGAAATGACATTCCCATTGGCAAAAAATTTTCCAAAAAGGTTGGGGCCCAAAGGGGCCAAAGTGTTTTGGTTGTTGCTTTAGTTTCAAAAAATTTTCGAATTTAACCCCGCCAAAATATTCAGGGAGGAAAAAGACAAGGGAATTCTACTCACAATTTTGTTTATGTATTATTATAATTAGGATGCAAAATGGGAAATTTAAAAGATAATATGCATCCCATAAAAAAAAGCCCTACCTAAAGAAAAGAATACATAAAACCGGGTGCTGTTCACATTGTGAAAGGGGGGCCAGAGATAGAGAAATCACTGTTATTTATTAGGAGCCAGTTTTTTTTTTTGGTTTGTTTGTTTTGTTTTTTGTAGCCAAGAGTTAAGAATATATATAGGCATCAAAGGGAAAATTTCTAGGGAAATTGGCTACATGGCTCTTGTTGTAATATTAAAATTAAAAGGGAATTATTTTCCCTTTATAAAAAAAGTTTGGCCCTCCCAGCAAGGGGGTTTGTTCAACCAAAACTGGGGACCAATTTAGTCAGTTAATGGCTGCAGCAGTGATTTCAGTGGTGTCAACATGACACCACTATATCCAGGGATTGACTTCCCTTCATTCATTTCAATGCCATGTCATTACTTACCGTAACAGAGACTCGGGGCACCAAGTAGAGTTGGAAAGTGGTATTTTGGTTTGTTATTTTATAAAGTTATCAACTATTTGTATAACAAATATGTTATGGGGTAAGATATGAAAAAGGGGTTGTCTCATAATTGATTATTATAACCAACCCTTTTTTTTTAGTTTTTTTTTTTAACCCTTAAAAAACCCACCCTTTTTTGGCCTTCCTGACCACCTTTTTTTTGAAATCTGACATGTGTCCTTTATTGAGAATAATTTTTGACACTTTTACTATCCATGTGTTTCAGAGTTGTTTTCTGTGACACATTTCTTAAGTTTTAAAATTTTTACCCAAACAACCCTTTTGGTTTTTTTGGAAAAATAAAAAATTATGAAAAGGGGAAAAATTACGATTTGAAAGTTAAAAATTTTCGGGTGCAAAAAATAATTTATTCACCACAAAAATTTTTATAACTAGTTTCCCCATATGTCCATTAGGGGCTTCATTTTTTAAAGTCTTTTTTTTTTTTTTACGAATTAAGGGTTAAAATTTTTGGAAAATTTTCTCCAATTTCAGAAATTTTGCAATATACTTTTTTTTAGGGACCACCCCATTTCTGACGTGGCTTTGAGGGCTGCAGTTAGTCCCCCATAAATTCCAAAAGAAATTTGACCCTTAACGTATTTCAACACTATTAGGAAGTTTGTAACCTTAATATTTACGAATTTAAAGAAAGGGGAGGGAAATTTAAAATTTTCACTTTTTGCAGTTTTTCAATTTTTCCCCATTATTCACTGGAATACGGTAAATGTGATAGGTAAATCAATTATATCAATTTCCCCCCAGGTTTGCCGTTTTTAAAATATCCATATGGGCCTAGTGCATATTTGGCTAAACATAACCCCAGAATAGGAGGGCACTACCGGGCTTGAGGTTTTTTTTCAAAAGATTTTATTTAGGCGCCATTTAAAGGGTTTGGGGGGACCTAAGGTGCTAAAAAATTAATAAACACCCCTAAAAAGCCAATATTGGAAATACACCCCCTTTGGGGGTATATCCAGGGTGCATTTAGTATAAACCCCCCAGGTGATCAAAATTTTTTTTTGCTAAAGGCGAAAAGTAAAAAAATTTTTTTTCCCAATAACTGCAATTTTAGCTTAAAATGTTTTAATTACAAGGAATCCTGGGAAAAAAAAACCCTAAAACTTTTTAACAATTTCTTCCAAGTTTGGCAATACCCCCCAAATGGGGGTTAAACTGCTGTTTGGGGGCGGGGGGCGTATAAGGGGGGGCCTTTTGCTTTTGGAAAGAGATTTTTGGGGGGGCCATGTCGCTTTTCAAAGCCCAAAGAAAAACAGGCAAAACCTTCCCGAATGCCCCCTTTTGGGTTTTAACACCCATAGGTCCAATCTAGGGGGGTATTCTCATTTTAGGGAAAGGGGTTCCATAGTTTTTTTTTTTAGCATTGGGGAAGAAAATGGGGGGAAAAAAAACAATTTTGTCATTGTTTTTGGTTCAATTTTACACATTCGCCCTGCAGGGAAAGTTGAAAATTTACTAGGGGGGCGGGCAAAAACAAGATAGATTTTATATAGTTTTTTCTGGGGTTTTTTCTTTTTCCCCTAGAAATACTCATAAAAAATTGGTTTTTTGTTTTTCCTATTCTGACAGCCATAAATTTTTTATTTTCGTGGAAGCTGGTTGGGTTTTTTTGCGGGGTAGTTGAATTTTTTATGGGCCATTTTGGGGCTATATCAAGTTCACTTTTTTTTTAAAGGTTTTTGTGAGATGTTTTAACAAAAAAACAGCAATCTTGGGAGGTTTTTTTTTTTTATTTTTTTATGCGGTCCTGACGGATCTTGCATGGTTTGCTTTACTCACGGGCAAACGATTACACCCATACCCTTTGTATATTTTTTTATTTTTACTCCTTTTACAAAAAAAACACTTTTTTTCAAACAGGAAAAACTTTTTGATCCCATAGTTTAACCATAAATTTTACATTTTTTGCTTTGGAGCTGGGGGGACTTGTTTTTTGCGAAGGAATTACGTTTTTATTAGTATATTTTTGGGGGGACAAGGCTTTTTGATTTTTTTAAAACCTTTTTTTGGAGGCCAGGGGGAAAAAAATACTGCAATCCGAGTGTTTTTTTTTTTTATTTTTAACAGGGGACCGTGCATATCCTGATAATTACTTTACCTTTGGGGCCTACGTTTGGGAACCCATTTATATAGTTTTTTTTTGTTTAAGAAATTTAAAAAAAAAAAAGGGTTTTTTGTTGTTTTAAAAAATATTTATGCTCGCTTCTTCTGGAGTATACATTTTTATTTTTCCGTATCAGGCTGTTTTAAGGGGCTTTTTTTTTTTCGGGATGAATGACATTTTAAATTTTTACAACTTTTGGGGTTTATAGGGGTTTTTGATCCTTTTTTTCCATTTTATGTCTGCGGGTGAACAATAAACTTAAAACTTATTGTTTTTTGTTTGTTTTTTTACGGCGTTCACCGTATTTAATTAACTGAAGATTTATAGGGGAGTATTACGCACGGGGCGTACCAAATAGGGGCTTTTTTTATTTTTTTCTTTTTTTGGGGGGGATTGGGGTTTGTAAAGGGGGAAAAGGGGGTTACGTATTTTTTTTTATTTTTGTGTTTTTTTTTGTTTGTTTTTATTTTTTTTTCTGTTTTTTACTTTTACTTTTTATTTTACTTTTTTCCCCTAGGGGGTTGAATGAGAGATCTTTAGATCTCTCATTTAAAAGGAAAACAGACTAGGGTTTTTCTTTACTGGTTCCCTTTACAAAAGTCAGTCAAAGGTGCCGGGTCATGCCACGGGCACGGCCGGGGGGTTGTGCTCACGAAAAACAGAAGGCATCTTCCCTTCCCTGGTGTCTGTAAAGGCAGGGAGCTGCACGGGCGCCCGATCCTGGGCTGCCGCCCAAGAGAGAGGAGGAGCAATTCCCCCCCGCTCTTTTTATTGCGAGGATGGGCCCGATAATTTTTGGGGGTTAACCGGCCCCCCCGGAGCGATCCGGGGGCGGGGGGGATGGTGCGGGATGTTGCTGTAATATACAGCTGACACCCCCCGCGATCGGGAAAATCTGCTTTTGAGTTGCGCGTCCAGGAGTATCCATACGCCAGGTGCTTAACCCCCAAACGACCTGGACTAGGGGTAGCCCAAGGTCGTTAAGGGGTTAATTAGGGCTGTTTACTGGCTTCTACTGGATCTATGGCCTGTAGTACGGCTGAGGAAAAAGGTCTGTAGTATTTTGACCTTGCGGCGCCCCAGAGGAAGAAAAAACAGTCATTTAGTGACCTAGGAGCTGATGCAGCCTATACAAAAGGGGGGTATCTAGGAATAGGTAGAACACTTAATGGGAAAATATTGCAAAGTGTTGTTTTTGCAAAAATCATGACATGAAAGCAATTTTAGTGAGAAAACCCCTTTAAGTAGCTTTCTTAAATCGCATGTTATTAAATAATATACCTTATAAAGATGGAAAGACAAAAAACAGAACCACAATTAATGTTTTAGCCCTTTTTAAATTCCCCGTTATTTAAATTTAAATGGCACTGCTTTGCTGTCAACAAATGCAAAAAAAAAGGGTTTTTTTCTAATTTGCCCTGTAGATTGACATGTTAATGGATTTATGAAAATTTTGACAGAAAGAGGTTAGGTGACCTTCTAAATAACTGTCCACTTTTAGATTTCTTTTGCAAAGTATGAATTAATAAAAAAATAAAGTAACACACAAAATTGTCCAAAAAAAATAAAAAATACGCGATTCCCAAACTGGTTTTGGGGAAAATCATAAAAGATAATTTCCCTATCCTTTTACCAAAAATTTTATTATTATTTTCTGTCTGCACTTATCTAACACATATTTGGTTACTAAAACTGGGACAATAATAAAAATTTTACCGTATGCTTGAAACCTTTTTTTTTTTTTAAAAAAAGCTATCTTTGGATATAGGATATCAAACAATTTTTCAAAAATTTTTTTGCACAAAATCAAAACATTTGTACAAAGGGGAAACTTGGGGGACTTAAACCACTTAATACATTTGAGTATAGGATCTTTGATTGCTTTTATTGAATGTGAAATTTCAAGTCATTATGCCAGAGGAGCAGTGGCCTGGGTCCAGCATTACTTTGACCTCTCATGGTCCCTGAAATGATTCTTTGATGAAGTGGTGTTTGATGACATGAAATATCCAGCTGATCTAGCCAAATTGGTAAGAAAAGTCTAGTTGCTGGCCAGCTAAAAGAACAATGCATTGTACATCCTGTACTAATATACTGATTGATACAAATTAGATTTATTGTTATGACTATATTTGTAATCACCATAAGCAGAACAAAGCAAAGTAGAGCAAAACAAAATACTTTATATTTTAAGGGGCCGTTTACACGGCAGTGGACAAATAACCGGCCGGTATTTGTCCGTTTCTGCAGCCGTCCCCACGGCCGCGGGGGGACGGCTTTTCTCCACGATGAGCGGAGAACAGCCCTCCCCCCTCCCATTGAGATGCACCTGTTCCATCCGGAAACCGGACGGAAGATTGTGCATGTTCAATGTTTTGTCGTCGGTCCGCCGGCGACAAAACCGCCGGGCGGAAAACCCGTGCAGTGGGGACTGCTGCACAGGTTTTCCATAGAGCACCATTGTGCTCATTTTCGGCCGGTTTTTCTGGCGGTCTGAAAAACTGCAAACTGGCTGAAAAACCGGCCGAAAACTCGTGCAGTGGGGACATGCCCCAACTGTCTACTGAGTGATAACAATCTCCAAGTTACATGTACATTACATAGCTTCTAACTATCCTGTATTTGTTAAAGGGGTGTTCCCACTTAACACATTGATGTAATATGTAATACACTCTTCTGTAATATGTCATGTTCAGTATACAGTACTTTAGTTTTGAACAAAAAAATAATTTGTTCATTATCAGAAGACTCAAAAAATATGGCATAGGTGATGACTAGCCGAACAACCTCAGAGAGAAGCATTTATTGATATGGATAATGGATACCAACACTATGGGCGACATGTCCCAACTCACCATAGCCAGTTTTTTGGTATATTTTGCGGCAAAACCACTTTTGATGCCATATTCTTGTTGTAAATGAACTGTCGTACACCAAAACTAGTTGCATTATACGCCGGGCACGACACTTTGTAATGCGCCTAAATATGGTGGAACTGTGCGCCCCCGTTGTGCAATGCGCCTATTGAGGCGCATTACATATGTTATGCGCCTCCGTCGAGCAATGCGCCGTGATAGGCGCATTACGTATACTACCAATGATATGCTATGCGCCTTGAGTTGCGCAACGCGCCTTTTTCGGCGCCATGCGCCTTTTTAGGCGCGTTAAGGTATACCTGCCGCCAGATTTTAGAAAGTATCGGACTTTCAGGCACCTAAAACTGGCATGGATACTTTTCGGACATTTTGCCCTATGTCCTTGATTTACAAATGAGCCTTGTAGGTTTTGTATGGGATACTCACCATTTTGTTGAGTGCTGCTTTAATTTTCCTGTCAAGTATTAGGGAACTTCCAATGTAGGCTACTACTGGAGCTTTTAGTAAAAGTGTGAACACATTCTTATGGGAGCCGTCAAACTGTTACAATAAAACCAGTGGAAAACCCCATTAATATTTGATTGCTTTGTTACTATGTAATAGGTGAAGTGAAATCGAATTCATGACATGCAGCCTAATTGTTTCAAGAGCAAAAAAAATTAATAAAATTATATATATATATAATTTGTCAAACCCGCAATTAGTTTCATAATTCCACAGCAGAAAATGAGTGAATTAAGAACTTGAATAGTGTTGATTAACAATCCCATGATTCTGATCCCTGCAACCTCCCCCTTGTGATAGGCCATTTCTAATGAAATTGTAGCAATCGGAGGAGTTTATAAAAATTCATCTAACGAACAGCTGAGATTAGATGTCTAAGGTGGTGTTGTTCCTATTGATTTGCTGTTGTATTTGTACTGAACGGTAAAGAGCAGGCATGCTGAAAATCAATTGGATGCTGCTTTTCTTCCCACTTCTTCCACTGTGTGCCTCAGAAGGAAATGCTTATATCATTTTTATGATATGTCTATGCCAGGGATGAGTGAGTCAGGAGATTAAGCATTGCACCGGACTTAACTGGGCCACTGCCCAGCACCTGCATCATTACATTTCACTGTACTCTCTACTGGAAGCAAAGTTGCAGTTTACATTGCAATAGTGATTTCCTTAAAACAGTATTGCAGGTATTTGGTATAAAGAATAATATCCCATTACTTGAGTTATGCTGTCCTTGCTCATAATACAATATAGTACAGGCTTAACTTCAGGTGTTGCAAACTTATACTCAACAGATAAGTATCCTTATGTGGAAGTGGCCGGATTAGACACCTGAATATGTAAACCAAGGGATTATCATTAGAGATGGGCGAATCGATTCTAACGAAGTGGAATTCGTTTAGAATTTCAGGAAAACTTCGGTTCGTAACAAATCGAACTTTGGGTGATTCGCGGGAACAAAGTGTGCTTTTCATTGAAAAATGGTGCGAGACATGGGTTACATGGGGCAAAGCATCTGGGGAAAAAGGGGAATAGCCTGCATGACATGGCAGAGTGAACCCAAACAGAGCCGGCGGGATTTTGTGACTCAGATATATAAGCCCGAGGGCGCTGGGAGCTCACACTCCTCTCACTGTACTGACGGGAAGGTGCTGCTGGGGTGATAGCGTTTTGAAAAACTGATTTTTACCAGCGATTTTTGTGGGGTGTCTCAGCTTGCTAGGACGTTTCTGAATGTTTTTTCTGATTTTTTGGGTTTGGATTGAAATCCGTGTGCGTCCACTGCGCTGCATATACTTTTCCAATACCCAAAGTGGGATCTAACCCATTTCCTGTTTATTCTTTTTAAAGAAACGCGTTTTTAAAATACAAATACCACTTCATTTTTGGTGCTAAATTTCTATTGCGCAATTTACATGGGGGTTAATTAACGCCAAAATATATTTTTTTTTTTGGGTAGCCAAATTCAAAGAAAAGGTTAATTAAATTTTATCTCTTGTTGTGTGGCGTAAAAAAAATACCCCTTTGAAAAAACGTAAAAAAGCTCTAGTTTGTGGTGGCTCAATTCTATTGCGCAATTTACATCCAGGGGTTAATTAAGCTTTGTTTTGGGGTGTGCTGACAAAAATAAACCGTTTTTTAAACGCCAATATATTATTTTTTTTTGGTACCCTAATTCAAAAGCAAAGGTTAAATTACATTTTTATCTCTTGTTGTGTGGCGTAAAAAAATAAATTGTAAACCCTAAAAAAGCTATAGTTTGTGGTGGCTAAATTCTATTGCGCATTTTACATCCAGGGGTTAATTAAGGTTGTTTTGCTGCTGTGCTGACAAAAAAAAACCCGTTTTTTCAAACCCCCAAATATATTTTTTTTTTTTGGTACCCTAATTCAAAGCAAAGGTTTTTACAATTTTATCTTTTGTTTTTTGGGCGTAGAAAATAGCCATTGTAACCGCAAAAAGTACTATTTTGTGGTGGCTCAATTATTGGCAATTTACCCCGGGGTTAATTAAGGTTTTTTGCTGGTGTTTTGGGCTGACAAAAATAAAAAAAACTCTTTTTAAAAAAAAAAAAAAACCAAATATATATTTTTTTTTTAAAAAAAAAAAAAAAGCAAATTTTTCACAAGAAAAGGGTTAAATTAAATTTTATCTTTGTTGTTTTGCGTAGAAAATAGATTGTAATACGCTACAAAGTATGTTTGTGGTGGCTAATTCAAATGCGCAATTTACATCCAGGGGTTAAAAAAGCGTTGTTTTGCTGCTGTGCTGAAAAAAAAAAACCCGTCTTTTTCAAGCCAAATATTTTTTTTTTTTTGGTAGCCAAATTTCAAAAGCAAAAGTTAAATTAAAATTTAATCTCTTGTTGTGTGGGTAGAAAATACACCATTGTAAACGCTAAAAAGTTAGTTTGTGGTGGTAAATTCTTTTGGCTTTTCATCCCGGGGGTTTAATTAAGCGTTGTTTTGCTGCTGTGTGACAAAAAAAAAAACCGTCTTTTTTAAAACACAAAAATATTACATTTTTTTTGTAGCATAATTCACAAGCGAAGGTTAAATTAACCATGTTTGGTTTTAAATTTTTGTAAAACACACGTGTTTGTAAGAAAATACAAGAAAATTTTTCCGGGCCCATTTGTGGAGCGAAATTTATACCCAAAGGGTTACCAAACTTGTTACTGGGTCTTTTGGGTAAAAAAGGGGTGTATATTTTATTTAAACAGTAGTTTCATAAAACAGTGTCTGTACTTTTAGAACAAACGTATTCAGACAGAGAGGTGGAGGCTCTGCAACTGCGAGGGGCAGGGGACAAACATTTCTGAAAGGGCCGGGTCGCAGCACAGCAAGGGACGTCGCAGCGGGGTCACCGGTGAGGCCACAATCCCGCTGTCATCTGGGGGCGGTTTTTTCGAACCCAAGGGTTCTTGAGGGTTGACTAGGTCACCCTCTTCCTCCAGATGACATCTGACAACCCCAGCAAGAGTCGGTGGGAAACCCTCAGACACAACACTTTTTTGGCAGGGCCCGGGAGGGGTCGGGGCCCCCTCACCTGCCTCAGCCCGCCTCTGTCCCATCAGTTCCTCAGCCGGGATCTATATGTGGTTGGGCCAGGATTATACGAGGTGAACAATTTGAGGAGGGCAGTCAGCAGCTATTTGGGCGAAGAAATGGGGCCATTACCCCAGTTCTTGCAGTGGGCGGAAAGTTTGATGTGGAGAGTGGCATGGGGGGGCATGTGGTGGGGCACCTCGGCTTCCCAAACGGGATGAGGACATGTGAGTAAAAAAAAAAATAGATGATATGACCCGACCGACTTGGGGGCCCGGGGTAAAAGAAAAGGGCTTCATCATCGTCGGGGAAAAGAGGGGCGTTTGCGCGTCGGCAGCGGCGCAGCCGAAAGGGGTTGGTGGCGTGGGGGGTCACCCGGGTAGCGCAGTGTGGGGTGGGGCCCAAAGCGGCCACGGGGTAGAAAACCCCGCTTCGAGGTCCAAGAATAGGGGCAAGGGGCCCCCCAGCGAGGCAGGGCGGCAGTAGTCCTCGTGGGAGGTTGGCGGTAAAATCAGCTACTGGCGGTGTGGCAGTTTTTGCTAAGAACGGGGTATAGGGGTTATGTAGATCTGTGGGCAAAAAAGTAAAGGTGGCCAGGGAGTAACGTTGGCACAACCCCCGCTCAAACATGCAGCGTCACCCCCGGTGGTGGGAGAAACGTGGTCAGAGTGGTGGTCTCCTGCGCTCAGCGCAGCAGCGGCCGGGGCCCGATCCCCATTTCCCCGTAAGGCTCCACCCCCTCTGCAAAAGGCAGTTTTTTCCTTTGACATCCTCCCCCGGCCGATGCTCCTGCCCCTCGTCTCTGGCGGCAGCGTTCAGGGGCGATTGAAAAGAGAAACAGTAGCGTCCACCATCCTAAGGTGAAAGCTGACCGGTCCGGGCCAATTTGTTGGTACTGCAGTCCCCCCCCTTTTCCCAAATGGTGGGCTCTGCACCTTCAGAGAACTAATGGCTTGTGCCCAGCCGGATGGAGAGTTCCAAGCCGTAATTTCTTTTCCAAAAGGCAGTTCAGCCTTCATAATATGTGAAAAAGAAAGGGGTCGCCTTGAGCTTATCGGTTTGTTCCCAAGGGGACACGGAGGCGGAGGTTGGGGCTGTAACTACGGTCAGGGCCGTACATGTCCTTTACGGCCCCCTGGGTGAATGTGCTTCCCGCCCAGGCACACCAAAAATTGGAAGGAGAGCCCCTTTCTCCTCCACGTTGTAAACTGTGCTCCTGCGCCCTTTTCCCCCTCCTCCTCCTCCACCCACCTCTCGCCTCCCAAGTACTGTCCATCATCCACATGTGGGGCAAAGCGGGTCCGCAGTTTTACCCTAGCTTGCCTCGGGAAAGAAATACACAGGGGAGGAACTGCCCGCGTCATGCAGCAAGAAAAGATGTGTGGCTTTTTTCCGCGCCAACGCAAAACGGAAAACCATGGTGAGGACAATGGGGAACATGGTGTCCGCGCTGCCCCGGGGGGGATGGTCCATGCGCCCTGCATGGCGCCGTGTTCAAATTGGGTTTTAAAAAGGTTCCTGAAGTTTCCACGATCTTCAGAACATTCTGAAAAGGCAGGAAACTGTGCTTTTCACTTTATCCATTGTACAAAGCCAGGAACACCTCCCCGAGTTTCAGCGGCGAACGGCTCCCCAACACGCTTGATATGCGATGTTTCCACCCGCTGGAATTCCGCTGAATGTTGGCCCACTGTATGAACAGAGAAAGGGCCATTTCGTTTTTTGATGACCCCGGCAGACAGAAGTACCCCCTGTGTAACTTTGATGTCGCCAGTGGGAGCCCCCATGGTGAACCTGCCCTTTTTTTGAGGCCATTTGAGGAGGCCACGTTATTTGTCAGTCGCCAGGACTAGGGGTGAATAAGTCATTTCCCTGTTCAGTCCTGGAACAGTGTGAAAAATCTGTCGGGCAGGGGATGGAGGTGGCATACATCTCTGGCCCATGGGTCCGGTGGGGACGAAATGGAGGAGGGGAGGAGGGGACATTGGGCAGAAACATTGTTGGTGAAAGAGTGGATTTTCTACCAGGGCAAGAGAGGGGAGCAGGAGGCTGGAGGGGTGGTGGAGATGAGGAAGACGGGCGATGACTCCCCAAACACCCGGGAAAATATTTCAGTGGAAATGGGGCAGGGAGCCCCTCGGGTCACTTGTCAGATGTCCCCCAGCATGCTTTTTGCCTGGCTAGTGACAGCGAATAGTCAGCATGGCAGGGGATGACTTTGGTTCCACCCCTTTGGGGCCCCCCTACCCGGTCCAAAATGGGAGCCTTTTTCCCCAGCTTTGAGAGGGGAAAACAAATCAAATATAAGGGAAATTTCCCCCGAAAAAGTTGGCCTGCCTATGTGCGGATCGTCCCCCCCTGCGGTGCCGGGGGGTTTTAGCGCTCAGATCTGCCGGGCTGTGGGGGAGGTGGGGGGGAGGAGCAGTACCAGCTCCCTCAGCAGTAACCTAAGTTGGATCATAATGGCGCTTCCTTCACCGCCCGTGGGAGGGGAGTCACCCGCAGCGAGCAGGACATGGAGTTCCCCGAAAAAACAGGTTGTGGCACTTGGACAGCACTCTGCCCCCCAGTTTGAAGATCCGTGGCTACTGGGAGCCAAAATGGATTGTGGCCGAATTGCCGAGTTTGAGTGGAGAAGCTGTCCTGCCCGGCCTAGTGTGGCATCAGGCGGGTGTTCAGTGCGGGGGGGCCCCCGTTACCCCCGGAGAACCCGCTTGTCACGGGAAATGTTTAACGACTGACCTTTGTCAAGTGAATCGGCGTGGATCGGCAGGATTTCCCCACACCAATGCCTTAGGGGTCGTCTGGGTTCAAACTACCCGCTCAGCCACTTTTGATGCCGCACCCGCCTGATGCCCCACATTGCTGATAGTTTTCCATCGTTACACCGTCTTTACCGGATGGTATTTCCCCCACCCAAAACTCGTCTTGTGCCCTCTTGTGCTCATCTGCTGCTGTTTGCTGTTGCCGGACTCCACACGTGTCATTGTGCCACTTGGGCCGGTACTGTTTTGCCCCTCCCGAAAGCATTGTGCCCCTTTGACCCCATGCTGTTTCCCTGTCATCCCTCCCCTCTCTGTCATTGTGCCCCCCCCTGACCTATGTGGCCGCCGTGACCTCGCTTGTCATTGTGCCGCTTGTGGCCTTAAAACTATTTTGCCACCTGCAGAATGTCATTGTGCCCTCTCTGACCCATGCTGAGCTGTGATCCTGTCGTGCCCTCCCACTGGTCATTGTGCCACTGTCTGACCCCATGCTGCGCCCCTGGCTGTGCCGTGCCCTCCACACTGTGTCTTGTGCCACTGTCTGACCTTATGCTCTGCTGTTGTCCTGCCGTGCCCCCCACACTGTGTATTGTACCACTCTTTGGCCTATCCTTTTTTTCCCGCTCCCGAATTTGTCATTTTGCCCTGCCTGCCTCTCTGCTGCCCCGTGACCCCCACACTGTGTCTTGTGCCACTCTGGGGCCTGGTACGTTTTGCCACTTCCAGAAAGTCATTGTGCCACTGTCGATCTGTGCTGTGGCTGCGCCGTCCCTCCCCCCTGTCACTAAAAGTTGCCACCCGAGCTCTCAGTTTGTTTTTTTCCGCTTTTTCTGCCATGATTTATAGGCTACGTTCCTGTTCGTTTTTTGGTCAGTTTTGCCCCCTTAAGTCCCCGGGCATTTTTAGTGAAGCGATTCTAAGAGCGGGGCAGTCATGTGCGTGTATACTAAAACACAAAAATTGTTGAAGGGCCAAAAAGCTCCTCGAATTTAAACATGGAAAAACGTTCTTCGCACCCGCGGCCTTGGGGAGCCTGGAAAAGTGTTTTTTTTCGTGTTCATGCCCAAGTAATTCGGACCGAAACGATTTTTTCGGGGAAAAATTTGGCGAAGTGACCGAACCCAATTTTTTTGGGAAATTTGCCCCTTTAAATTTATTTATTTTAATAATCAACATTTTCATATGATCTGGTTAAAAAAGATACATATCTCAGCTCTGCTAAAGAGCTTTTTTGTTTTCTTTATAACTAGTACACCATGTGGCATTAAAGGTTCACTTATTTCTTGGGAAAAATAAAAAAATAAATCAAAATTTACTAATTCTGCATCATATTCAGTGTAAACTAAATTTACCCAAATGTATTACAGTAGTTTATGCCACACAGTGTCAGACTGGGATTCCTGGGGCCCACCTGTGAGGTTGATATATGGTGCCCACCAGTGGATTTGATTTGTGTGGCCTCACTCGTTAATGTACTGACTGACAATTGCACAAATTTTGCACTCGCCCCTTGCTTTCTGTTCTTTCTCCGCCTTTCTTCCCTAAAAAGCAGCACCAGGCTTCCATGCCCAGGGGTTCACTATGCACAGGGGCCTACTTGGAGGTTTTTTCTTTCCACTATGGGCCAGTCTGATCCTAATGATTTAGAATAAATTTGATGCATGTTTATACACTGTTATTTAACTTTGTACCACCAAATGCTGTTGCTTTTTTGGCCACATATCCTTTGTTGCCAACCGTGTTACTCTAAAAATTGTCTATAGCACATAAATAATGTGGTGCAAGGTATGTATTCCAGTTTAGACTGCAAAATGAGAGAACATTTACATTTTGAATAGTAAATGTCTTTGTTACCTACAATGACTCTGGCACGACAGCCCCTAACTTAAATCATTGATGTCACGGGTGGTCCCGCAGCCGTGGATCGGGCTGTGCGCGCACCCGTGTCTGGCCCGTGCTCCGGGGACGAGTGGCGCCGCGGTCCGCAGGTCGGGCCGCAGGCGTGCTCGCCCCCTCCTTCCCCCCCCGAGCTTTTCCACTTACCCAGCCACGCTCCTGTCCCCGCATGGCTCTCTGCCAGCTGCAGTGCGCGCTCGCGCCCACGGTACTTCTTTGAAATTTAAAGGGCCAGCGCGCCAGTAATTGGTTATTGCTGGCTGCTGGTCCTATACAAGGTTACCGCCCCTGCAGTTCCTTGCCGGATCTATTGTGCCCCTAGCCTTTAGAGAAAGCATTCCCAAGTGCGTCCTAGTCTTCTTCGGTGTTCTGACCCTTTTGCTATGTCTCCTGACCTCGAACCTTTGCCCCGTGCCCGGACCTTACCGCCTGTCCCCGACTACGTCTACGCCTCACGATTTGGTACCACGCTCAACCTTGGCCGCTACCGCAACAAGTCACCTTAGTGGATGCGACCTGGTAGTTTCCCACTGCAGCAAGTCCATCCCGCTTTGCGGCGGGCTCTGGTGAATATTGGGTGCTACTTAGACTCCGCTCCACTACAGCTGTCCATACAATTGATTATATAAGAAAGTTATCTTGTACATATTTTTTACTAAAGGAATCTGTCACATGCTGTACTCCAGAATATTCTATTGCCACAAAGCAGTTTGGGAGTTTAAGTAATATGTGTTGGACAGCTTTAAATAAAGAAGCAATAACCTATCTCTTGAGAGACAAACCCTTTCAGGCTCAGGTCCAGCATCCATGGTAAATTTATGTAGAAAATCAATTTTTGGCCAGATACTTCCTACTGTAATGCAGGAATTTGCCTTTAGTAGATATATACACTCACCGGCCACTTTATTAGGTACACCATGCTAGTAAGGG